>JARFXV010001047.1:442500-715000 GCA_031761425.1 Cosmopolites sordidus | reverse complement strand
AAGAGCGCGAAAGAATGGAAAGCCATACAGGTGGATGCGTCACATTTTTTAAGATGCTCAACTGAAACCTACTTTAAACTCAGCGTACTACGAATTCACAAACAAGGTCAATCCTGAATATTTTGCTTCGCGTTAGAGATATCGAAAAAGGTTATTAGAAAAAGTTGTTCGAAATAATATTATAACCCCATATACCAAATTTCATAATAAAATTAACATTTTTGTTGTTTTCATTATTTTGGGCTATACACAAAATTATTACAAGTTTATTTGTTTAATTTGATAATTAGTGTGCCATGGTGAGTAAAAACTTGACACATAAAATAAATAGCACTTACAAAGGAACAATTATTTTATTATTATTAGAAAACAATTTTTGGTAATTGATCAGATTTAGGAAATAGTTTATAGTATATAACAATGATTTTCATAATACAAATAATTAACTATCAAATGTGATCTCTTACAACTAGTCCTCCGTCTATTCAAATACATCTTTCGATTCTTTTACGATTCTGTTGTAATAATTTTGTGTATAGACCAAAATAATGACAAAATTAAAAATGCGAATTTTGTCATGAAACTTGGTATATGGGGTTAGAAGAAAATCCTGAAATATATATACATATATATATATATATATATATATATATATATATATATATATATATATATATATATATATATATATATATATATATGTATATAATTGTAGATAATTGAGTTTTACAATTCTTTTTTAATGTATATTTATTTATTAATAGGACAAAGTTTAATTGATCTAGAACACAATATAAAACAACTATTAGTAAACATTTTGTTTTTTTGGGTTTCAAAATATTAGACATACTTGTTTGTATTTATAATTTCTTAATCCTCTATAAGTTTTATCACAATTTATCAGCGTAGTTCAGTGACTCATGAGTTTACTCTTTTCAATTTCTGTTTAATCTTTTTTATATTTTTTACGAATTTAATTTGTATACAAATAAATTATAAATTTACGATTCATTCTGGGAAAAAATAAATATTTTAAGAAGAAAGACCTTTAATTTTTCGTTAAATTAATTTTTTCGTTACACAAAAAGACCCATTATGGGAATTGCATCGAATTCCAGTAAAACTGCAAAAGCAATTGCTGAGGAAGCTAAATTGCAAACAATTGTTAAAAAATCATTAAAATTTCTGAAAATATTAAGAGTAACATTATATTAAAACTGATTGATATTATTATAAAATATAAAGTAAGGCAATAATTGAAAATTGAATCAGAACAAAATAGTCGCCACAAATTAGTCCGATTGGCTTTCAGTGATGAAGCATGTCATGTCATCATCTCATAGACTGAGCTGAGCTGAGCTTGATGGCTTTTCCTTTTAGTTTTATGACCTTGGGAAGGTTTAAGTTTAAAATTGAACTGTCCTGCTGTCTCCCCAGATTTAAACATCATTGAAAAAAAATTCTTCTATTGGAACCTTCGGTGTGAAACACTAAAACTAAAAAAAATTTACCACTAAACACCAAATCACTTTTTTTAAAGCTCTCGACGCACGTTTCGACGCACGCTCGATGGCACGTTCGACCTAACCATGTTAGCATCATCAGGAGATAATTTAATCTAATTATAAAACTAAACTATGTTCTATTTATACGATAACCCTAATTATTAACCTACTACTCTAGGATAGAAAAAAATAAACCGCGAGGTTTACTAAGCCTTACATTACTAATATCCACTTTTTTCAAAATTTTGTTTAGCCCTCAAGTTAATTGGGCTTCAAACCGTATTATCATGAATTTACTTTTATCCTTTTGAAAAATCGAAGATTCTTTCAATAATTTTCTAAACTTACATTTTCTAATTAATTTATTTACAATATTATTATTATAACCGTTCACTTCAAATATTTTTAATTATAGGAAAATTGATTAATCTATTTACCATAATATTTAAACTAGCCATCTTATATTGGAAGCTTTGATTTGAATCGTTGTATCTCGAATGTATCTCGAAGTGGTGGTATTTTTCCTAAAAATATCCAAATGTAACCTATTTTTATTGTTTCTACTGACTAAAACATCCAGAAATGGTACACTATCGTTGTTTTTGAATGCATGCGTGAATACTATGTTTTGGAATTTATTATTTATAAAATCATTTTATAAAATCAAGTTGTAATTTTTTGAATCGAAAATTGTGTCATCAAACAAATGTCATCGACATATCTTAACCTATTCGGAAAGTAATTAAATTCATTTTTGGTCTCGGTTTCAAATTCAAAGAACGGCGACAGAGGATTGTCCATTGCCATTCCTTCTTGTTGTTCGTAAAACCTATTATTAAGCTGAAAACAATTTTGCTTCATACATAAGCTTGTTAAGGAGATGTGCTCAGAAACAATCTTTAACTCGAGTAACTCCTTTAGGCATATCAAGATATGTGGAATCGTGACACTTGGAACCATCGATGATACGCCAAAGGAAACCAAGACCTCATCTGCTTGTAGATATATATTTTTGACGTGTATTTTTGACATAGTTAGCGAAACGTGCGTCGAGATAAAAAAGTGATTTGGTGTTTTAAATCTCTTTCAATTTTATCATGGAAAATATCTAGAATGCTTTCCCAACGAGTTTATAGTGAATCTCAAAAATTTACAAATACGGAAGATTTGAAAAGTGCCATATACGCTTCATGGGGATAAATTACACAACATAAAAGTTTAAGTTAAAAACTTTAAAATGTTTTTTTTCTTGAGAAACGTCTTCAGTTAAACTTGTTGATGAGTAAAAAGTCAGTTTTACTGCAGTTTTCATCTTGATTGATAATGATAATCCTTGAAATTGTGTAATAATAATATATGTGTAACAAACTTGAAGTCGTCAAACACTTTAATCTGTTTGTCGTCGTAGTTCTGAATTGAGTTAAATTTTGTTCAACACCCACTGGATACAATTTCTACCGAACTGAAAATAAAAATCGTTTTACAGATAGCGCAAAAATGCGAATGAATTAAAATCCATTAATAATTTACGTCTTTAATTAAACAATTTAGTTATAGAACAAGGGAAAAGAAAGGATTTACAGTTAGAAGCGCATCAGCATTTAAGGGTATTTAGCGACTGGACCTACAGCTTAACGTGGGTTCCGAACCACTGTCATCAGCTACCGACAAACCCAGGCCAGCACTCTCCCTCAGGCTATCAACCCTTGGTTGTGTGCCTACCCATAAGTCTATCAAGAAGCCTACCGACTGGCGAGTGACCAACGTAGAACACTTCTCAGAAAGCATTCGGCCTCAGCCAGCCTTTAACTGGCCTGATTCAGGGGTAATTCGTTGTCGGATTTTACACTCTTGCCAATAAACAATCACATACATTTAGGTGTGGATATGTGTGGGCGTGTGTGTATATAAGTGTGTGTGTAGGATAGGAAGTAAGACGGACATAAGAATTAAAGAAAAACACCCATCCGAGCGCTGGAATCGAACCAGCTACCTTTGGATTTCCAGGCAGGCGACTAACCCACCAAGCCACCGAGACCGGCGAGTTATAGAACATCTTACTATATTTTTTCTTTATTTGGGTTTTTCGCCACGATCTAAAACTTAAAAAATATCAAAATATCGGTTCTTATGTAAATAAATAAATCTAGAATTTGTCAACACGCATGGGAATCGGGTTATAAAATCAATTGGAATAATTCCAAAACGGTATTAAAAGAATCGGTAACAAAATACAGAAGATTAAAAGAAACGGCTATAATTAATTTAAGTAAAAATAAATGTATTGCTATGCCTTCGGTAGATTTAAATTCAATACAAAAAAGGTTAGTTTTAAAGTAGTGTTTGAGAGTGTGAAGTCGTTTAACGAAAGTATAGTCACACAAATTTTGTTTAAAAATAAAAGTGATAGATAACAAAGTAATAAATTGTTTTATTCCCTTTTTAAAAAATGAATTATCACAAAGTAACAGACAAATCAATCAATAAATTCAATATGGTTCCCGATTCTAAAGAATACATTTAAAAACATTTAAGAATTTCAATAAACAATTACAATCACACGGTAAAGCTCACCTATATATATATATATATATATATATATATATATATATATATATATATATATATATATATATATATATATATATATATATATATATATATATATATATATATTTTTTTTTTTTGGTTGTATGTCACTGTCATTAAAAACTAATTTTTTTTTAATTATTTTTAGTTTAGTTATTTTTTAGGAAGTATTCTCCTCCCGATTTAAAAACGGGAGGAGATTACTTCCCTAAACGTTAACGTTAAAAGTTTGCATATTTTTTTAGAACATTTTTATATCTTTAAAATTTTTTTCGTTAGGCAAATTTATTACAAAAAAGAATCAGTGAGAAATTTGTCTCCGTTTGGTTTTTTGTTTTTACCCAGTGATTATTTGTTTACATAAGAACAGATATTTTGATATTTTTTGAGTTTTAGATCGTGGCGAAAAACCCAAATAAAGAAAAAAATATATGAACACGCCACAATCATTCAGACATTGCTTAACATCTTATTTTACTTTACTAACATCTTAGGCCTCGTACACACGATACGGTTTCGGTTTTATAATCGTTTCAGTGTCAAGTGAAAAATGTGTTCAAACGATTCGGTTTTCGACCGCAACGTGTGAACGTACAAAACAAAATAGTTTACTGAAAACGAAAACGATAAAACCGAAACCGTATCGTGTGTACGAGGCCTTACTTTATTAAATTTTGTACATACAAAAATTAATCCAAACACTTATAATGCTTAAGCACTCAAAATAATTTAAATATCAGGGCAAGATGAAGAAATGGTCTGTTGATTTAGAATGATAAACTTAATTCCATTCTACATTTTTTTAATAAAAGGTACGCAATTACCTTAAGACTGTAAAGATAACAAGATGTTACAACCAAAAATGCCTTCTTCTACAACGCAATTTTATATCCAGTTGTATAATATGTGTATTCATGAGCACTTTCAAATATCTTTTTGGGATAAAATTGTTGACACTAATACGTTACGAAAGTTGCTATTTATGTATCCGGAATAACAAATAAAAACAAATATGTATCATTGAAAATAGTTTTGTCGTTTTTCAACATATTTTCCAAAATGATAGATACACTTTTGCATACGTTTGGACCAATTTTCATAGCACTTTTTCCATTCCTATTGAGGTATCTCCAAAACATGCATTTTGACCGCATCGACCGCTTCTTCTGGTGTCGAAAATCGCTGACCACGTAGTTCCCGGACGGAAACAAAAAAAAATTATTAGGTACCAAATCAGGACTGTATGTATGTTGTTCAGTTCGATGTATGGGAGCTCGCGTTGTCATGGTGAAGAATGATCCTCAGTCGCTGGTTGCTTTTTGTTATTTCTTCAAAGACTTCTGCGAAATAAATGGTTATATACCATTCATAATCGACCGTTCTACGATTCTCTAGTGGGACTGTAACCACATGTCCATTTATCATAAAAAAAAACAGGTGACCATTTGCCATTGGCCTGTTTCTTGCGCGAACAACGTTTGTTGGGTTTGGCTCATTTTGAAAGACCCATACAGTCGACTGCTGTTTACTTTCGGGCTGATACGTATAGATCCAAGATTCGTCGCCTATGTAGATGTTATATACGGCTTTTGACACACCACGATTGCATTTTTTGAATATTTCTTTATACCCATCGACAGGAGCCTTTTTTTGAGCGATCGCTAAATTATGCGGAATCCAACGCGCACACATTTTTTTCGCGGCTAAATGTTCATGTAAAATCTTGTGTATGTTTATCATATCTAATGCCCAAGGATGCCTCAATCTCACGGTATATCCCATGACAATCTTTATATCACGGTATATCACACAACAACCGATTTTGGACGACCTTCTTTAAATTCGTCTATGAGCGAACGACGGCCACGATTGAATTCACTATCCCAGTGATATACAGTGGATTTAAATGATGCTTCATCGTCAAATGTCAAAGTGAGTTGATCGATGCATGTTGTTGAGATAATCGACGTCGAAATTCATAATAAATCATCGCACGAAAATTCTCACGAGTTAATTCCAATTCTTGATTGAGATAAAATTTTCAAGTCACTAAACAACATAAATAGCGCCCGTATGACAAAACGTTCTCAGTACGTATGCAGTCTACAATGGCAAACTTTACGATGTATATGTCAGATGGCGCCTAGCGACACCATTGTTGCCAATTCCGGATGCATAAATAGCAACCCCTGTATTCTAAAATTTAGACATTCCAGTGAATTGTGAAAAATGCCTTTTAGAGCAATTAAAAACAACTTTATTGATTTATTCTAGTTTTGTAAATTTCATTTGATATTTTTATTTTTGGATGTCCATTAGGTCCTTCGAATCTAAATGTTCTTTTGTTAAATTTATGATCTGTTGAATCAATTCATAGTCAAATCATCTTCATTAAACCAGTCAAATGTTAATCAATATCTCTGTTGGAACCTTTGATGTGAAATAATATCATCATATATCCCGTTTATAGCGCTATCCGCCTTTGGGTTCCTAATCGCCAGTTATTTCTATCCTCCCAGTCATCCTCCGAGAGATTCCTTGCCGACATAGCTTTTGTTATTCCATGCAACCATGTTATGGGCGGTCTTCCTCTTTTCCTCCTTTCCGTAGACATCCACTCCAGAATCCTTTTAGGTAGTCTTTCCCTTGGCATTCGCCTCACATGTCCATACCAGCCTAGTTGTTTCCTTTCGATGTCATCAATTATTGTGTGTTCTACCCTCATTAAATTTCTGACGTCCTCATTTCTAACATGTTCAAGTCTAGATTTACCTGCCGATCTTCTCCAGAAATCCATTTCCACTGCAAGTAGGCTGTTTTTTTGCTTGTTTGTCAGCTGCCATACTTCCGAGCCATAAATCAGTGTGGGTTGTAATATAGAGTTATAAATTTTCTTTTTTGTCTGTGCTCTAATATTTTTTTGCCATAATATTGAGTTCAATGCTCCGATAACCTTCTTTCCCTTTGTTATTCTGTCTTTTATTGTTTCGTTGTTTCGGCCAGTCTTGTTGAGTCTTGAGCCCAGATATACGTATTCCTCGCAGCACTTGATATATTCGTTGTCCAGAATCAGATCTCCTGGTAGTTGTTCTTGTCCAATGTTCAAATATTGTGTCTTCTCTGTGTTAATTTGCAATCCCCATCTAATGTATTCTTCGAATAGTTTCCGCGCCATATATTCCAGGTCTTCCTTATCCTGGGCGATCACCACCTGATCATCAGCGTAGTGTAATGTATATAGAGTTGTATCCTCTATTGTTATTCCCATGCCATTACACTTCCGTTTCCATAACCTCAGCGCTTCATCGATGTATATATTAAATAGGGTAGGTGACAAAGAACATCCCTGGCGTAAGCCTTTAGTTACGTTGAAGCCTTTTGAAAGTTTATTACCCATTTTTATTCTAGATGTTGTGTTTCTATAGAATTCCTTAATGGCATTTGTAATAGTCACATTAATATTAGATTTCTCTAGGACTTCCCATAGTTTCACAATAGGGACCGTATCGTATGCTTTTGTTAGATCTACTAGAAGTAGGTGTACATCTTGTGACCGCATTGTCTTCTTTTCAATAATTTGTGTTAGGCAGAAAATATTATCTATTGTTGATCTACCTGCCCTAAAGCCGTTTTGTTCTTCAGATTCGTAGGGATTATATTCTTCACATATGAGATCCTTTAATATTTTTCCATAAAGTCGACTTAATGTACTCGTCACCGTTATACCTCGATAGTTGTTGCAGTTCTTTTTGTTGCCCTTTTTATGTATAGATGTAAACCAGCCTTCTTTCCAGCATTGTGGAACTGGTTCCCCATTTAAACATCGGTTGAAAATTTCTGTCAGGATCTTAAAAAGTTGTTCCGTTCCATTTTTTATTAGTTCTGCAGGGATACCTTCCGGGCCTGCGGCCCGACCATTTTTTAATAAGTATATGGCTTTCTTTGTCCTGTCCAGATCAAGAGCTATGGGTTCTCCAACAATTCGGATTTTCTTGGGAGACTTGTTCATATATTCTGTTCTTTGCTCTGTCAGAAGTGATTTATAGTGCTCCTCCCATTGTTGGGCTGTAATTGGGTTTATATTTATTTCATTTCTCGTTTGTGACTTTAGATTCTTTATAAATCTCCATGATTCACTAGATTTACGCCCACCTATATATCCATCTAATTCTTGGCATTTGTTTTCCCAAATTTGATTCTTTGCTTGAACCACAGCCTGTTTGAATATCGATGTAGCTTCTTTGTATTTCTGTCTGTCTTCTTGCCTCTTTGAACTCATCCATTTTTCATGGAGCTTTTGTTTTTTGTTCTTCATTTGTTGTAGTTGATCGTTCCACCAGTACTTCCTAGCTTTGGGATATGTTTGTTTAATTCCTAGGGATTCTTTGGCTGCTTGGTGTATTCCTTCTGTTACATTTTTAAGTAGAGATTCAGTTGAACTATTCTCGGGAACCTTTATTAATCTTCCATCTAGTCTATTCTTATATAAGGTTCTCGTACTTTCATTTTCCAGGCTTGATAGATTGTATCGAGGATCTGTATTGCTTTCCAGATTTTCATTTTTAGGTTGTCGATGGCTGTTTCCTTTGGTTTGCTTATATATTGGTAAAATTATTTTTCCTTTTAGGAGATAGTGATCACTTCCGCATTCAGCTCCTCTGCATACCCGGACGTCATGTATTTTAATACTTGATTTTTGCTTGATAATTAGATAGTCAATTATCGACTTTAGGTTTCTGGTCCTTTGGATCCAAGTATATTTGTGGATATTTTTATGTGCATAAAAGCCATTCGTTATTGTCAATGATTGATGCTGACATAGTTCAATCAATCTTACCCCATTATCATTCAGTGTCTCTTCTCCATGAGGTCCAACCACTAAATTCTGTGTTTTCTTTCCCGTTCTGGCATTTATCTCTCCGAGCATTAAGATCTCTCTAGAGGGTCCTATATTTGATATTACGTCTTCCAGTTGTTTATAGAAATTTTCCTTTTCTTCAACTCTCGCGTCCTCATTCGGGCCATATACCCCAATTATCGACAATTTTATTCCCCTCAGGCATACATTTACTCTTAATATTCTCTCGTTCACCGCTTCCCACTCGGAGATATTCTTTTTGTACCTTTTGTTAATAAGTAAAGATACTCCTCTCTTTGCTCGCTCTTCCTTTTTTACGCCGCTATATATATGAATATAATTTCCGCAGGCCTGTGTTCCTTGTCCTTTTTTCTTTGTTTCCGAGATAACTACAAAGTCTACCCTATGTTCTTCCATTTCCTGTAGAACGTCTTCCATTTTATTTCCACATCCCTGTACATTCCATGTACCACATATGTGAAATAATAAATAAGAGAATTACTCGAAGAGAATTTTTTTAACTTCTCGGTGCACGTTTCGCTAACAATATTAACATGGTTAAAAAACCAATAAGAAGCGATAGTGGTAAATATCTCCGAGTTTTGCCAAATGTTAATATTCAATAAAATAATGAATTTCATTTTGCATAATTAATTTTGAATATACTTGATGAGAAGTTTTCGATATAATGATTCTAGCAACATGTGAAAGAGTTAGAGCATCGAATTTTTCATGAATGGAGCGATTAGTAACGTTTATTTACATATTATTATTTCTGTGGTATTTAAAATGTTTACATTCAGATTCGTTTTGATTTTCTTTCGGTTAATCAAGTTGAATCAAAGGAAAATATCGGTTAATAACTTGCACATTATGATTTCTGATTACAAACAGTTTTTTCTTCAATTGTGCCGTTTAAGGAAAAGGTTCGTTTTTCGAAGGAAGCGGTGCTGTTATCTAGCGGTCGTAATGTAGCGGCGAATGACGTCACTAAAACGTTGCCTATGCAAATCAGATGACCTTCGTTTCCTAGAGAGCGTTGGTTGTGGCCATTACGTCAGATAGTGGTGTCGCCATTTGGATGAGGGCCGACATAGCAGTGATTGAGTTTTTTCCATGTACCGGTAACCGTTTTAAAATAAAAAATGAGTGCACCCAGTACAAATGTGATTCGAACCCTCGAAGCTGATGAAATATTAATTGATTTTGTAAGAAATAATGAAGATTGACACATAAATAGCAACGACTGTGAAACGTGAACAGCAACGACTATAGAAAACCCCACTTAAAAAAAATTAAAAAGCACCCTCTGTGGTACCATTTCTAAATATATCAGTCTCTTGCAAACAATAGTTTTCATCTCCCAATGACTAAATATGTCTCCGCAACACGCTCACTGTCCGTTGTTCGTCTTTTTTTAAGTTGATATCTTTTGTCACCGTTTTTACGGGCGTTTTATTACGTTCACCGCATCACGACCGCTAAATGACGGCGCGGCGTGGTGGAAAAGGTGGAAAAGTGGTCTGATCAGTCCAGGGGCGGAGATTTTGGCCTAGAAGACATCGGACATCGCTCTGGGAGTCCTTTAGGCATTGGTGTCAAGGAAATGAAAACCAAAATAGCTAACGACTTGAAATAGCAGATAAGTAAAATTTCAGCAAATCTATTATTTTTCGTCATATGGAAAAAATTGGTACGTCTATCGATTCGTGTGTGGTTCCCTTACGAAGTGTGGAATTAGTGGAATGAGCCAGATCAAATCTATTCATGCAAACTTTTGCTGAAAAAAAACTGAGGTTATATTTTTGTAATGGATGCTAACTGGTGACAAAAAGTGGATTCTGTACAACAACGTACAACTGCATTAGCAAAAAATTGCAAATATTAGACTAAATAAATAGTTACATAAACTATTTGCGTTTATTTTTCACTTAAAAAAAAAACAACTTTCCGGACAGCCCATACGCTTTTAACAAATTTTACATTAGGTTCTTCCCAGGCATTCACCCCCCAATAACATCAAACTCGTTTGTTTTCACAATCAAATCGTGTACAATATGTTATGCATTTAAATTATCTCTGAATGCCCCTAAAGATATGCTTTATTTTCAATTGATTCATAAGGTCGAGAGGTCGACAGCTCATATCACCAATTATCATTGCTTCAATCTTGTTCAGTGCGAGTCGAAGTCTCGGCTTATTGGTCAGTTTCAATAGAAATCTATTTTCAATTTTGATGATGTCTGTTCAAATTGACAGTGATTAATTTAACCCAACTTTAATAAATTCCAAACGAGATATTCTTTCATTAGTTTTTAAGTTAATTTATCTAAATATCATTTCAATAAGGATTTTGATAATAACTTCAAATAACCGGGCGTTTCTTTCCCTATTGCATGTGGTAGGCAATAAAATAAGTGTTGTAGAAAAATTCTTTTAAAAACTAAATTTTCTTTTCTAGTTTATTTACCATAATAAATAATATAATATGCTAATATTAACCTGTTAAACATTTTGTTTACGGTATATCCAGTACACATCATTTCTAGTTATCTACTTTAAAAAAATATTTTCTCCTAATGGTACGTAATTCGGTAGTCAAAAAAATAAAGGACTACTAATTTTGTATACGTATACGCATACCAATTCTGATAAAAAAAGTTAGTCCGTTTCCCAATGTATTAAAGTAAACTTGCTAGATACTGCACTGCTGAAGATAGGCGTTTAATTAATACGAATGCAATTAAACGATCACCATGCGTAATTTTTAAAGTTTTGAAAAAATGATATGTGACCCAGAAACAACCAGAAAAGAGGGACCGTCCAAGAAAAACGAGTAACAAATGGGTGCTCGTATTGTACGCGAAGCTTTGAAGGCTCCTTTTGTAACTTTTGTCGTTATAAAAAAAATTTGACCTAAGTATCAGCACGAGAACCATAAGGCGATGTTTAAAACAGAAGAACCTCTACGGGAACCTAAAACAGCCAGGAGGTTTTTAAGTAAACAGAATATAAAACAACTGATAAAATTTGCAAAAGGAAACTGTAGTGAAGAGTTCCAACGCAACTTGAAAAACCTATTTTTTACCGATGAAACCAAAATTAATTTATTTGTATATGATGGCACATTGTATGTGAGAAGCCATCAAAGAGACAAGAGAAGACATCAGAGACATCCTGAGAGATAACATTAAAGTATGGGGTGCTTTTTATATAACGAAGTGGGTCCAATATTTTAGGTAAATGAAAATATGAAAAAATCAATTTGCCTAAAAATCTTAGAGACAATTACAACCTTATGCTGAAGAGAAAATGCCTTTACAAAGGGTCTTCCAACAAAAGAATGATCCCAAATATACGGCTTATGTCGTGAAGTAGTGGTTCGAGAGGAAACATGAAGTTTCCCAATAAGAACGATAGGATTTGAAATAAAACACAGAAAATTCGGCCAAAAATTATTTTTATTAGAACCTCATTATTTTTGTTAGATGGTATATTTTATGCCATTTATGATATGAACCAAATATCGTTCAAGTGACCACCTCGACTATTCTTGCACTAGTTGATCCGATTGACCCAATTTTCGATGACTCGGTGGAGCATGTCGGGGGGTATGGTTACTCCATTGGTTACTCCAATGTTGGCTTCAAGTCGATCAAAAGTTTTGGGTTTGTTGGAGTAAACCTGCGATTTAACAAAGCCTCAAAGAATACAGTCTAAAGGTGTTAAATCACATGATCTTGGTAGCCAGTTGCAAGGACCGTTCCGTGAAATTACCGATTCTCCGAATTGATTGCTCAATAAGTCCATTGTAATGCGTGTTGTGTGGAAAGTCTTGTTGAAAATATAGTTCATCAGACAATTTGATCAATTTTCGGAAAGACAAAATCGGACAACATGGCACGATACCGTTCGCCATTTACAATGAAGGTCCGACCTTCGACGTTCTTGAAAAAATAAGGCTCGATAATGCCACCATACCAAGATTCACATCAAACAGTGATTCTTTTGGGATGTAATGTGGCTTGATCAATCACCTGTGGTTTTGACAGACACCAATATCGACAATTTTGCTTATTGACGTAGCCGTTTATCAAAAAATTAGATGATTTTGCGATGAACATCCGGATCGTTTTCCATTGATGCCAACGCCCAATCTGCGAACTTTCGGCGTAATCTATGGACAGTTGGCTTAAGTTCTTGTGCCAATACAATCTTGTATGGGTGTAAACCGAGATCCAAACGCGAAATACGCCTGGCGGTCATCCTGGATAAGCCGAACTCTTGAGAACGTCTCTGAACGAACACATCATCATTCTCGCCAACAGTTTCACGAACAGCCGCGATATTTTCTTCACTACGGCTACTACGCAGTCGTGACGATGGTTTTTGGACATGAAGACTAAACTCACGTTCAAACTTATCAATTATACGGCGGATGGCCTGATAAAAAAGAGCAAAATGACGACGGTGATTTGAACGAAATGCTGTTCGAGTAGCAACAAAAGTTCTCGAATTTTGATAAAATGTTTGGACAATTTTCAAACGTTGTGACAACGAAACCTTGTTCATTGTGAAACGGCAAACCTTAGTGAAAACAATTGACAGCAATATGACCGCCATTAGCTGTCAAAATCCCAATAGGGACGATGTTGGGGGGATTGGGAAGCACTTTATTTTTTTTTTTTTAAAGAATTGGTTTAAAGAATAACACGCTTTCATTTTTATGATTTCTATTTATAATTGCTATTTTGACTACATAATTTGTTCTAAAATTTTTTATCAACGAATAATTATGAATTGAGTAATTCAGACTAACACAATGTATGTTATTTTAAATGAACAATTAAACAACTTAAAAATTAATTTAAATAAAACATATTAACAAGGCTCTGCCAATCTTATTTTTTTATCCTCCACTGTATGTATATATTCATTGTTCTATCTGTTGAAGATCTAATAGTATTTGAAAGCAGTACAATTAGATAATAAAAGACGCCGACAATGTTCAAATTTAAGAAAAGGTTTCTTTTTTTTGTTAGTCGCTTTACATTCTCTTGTTGAGGTCGTGAATTTCAAATTTCGACTATTTTAATATTTTCCACTGGTATTTACGATCTTGTGTAAATGTTGCGTTGTGAGATGCGAGATCCATTATTAACATGATACAGATAAAATATTTTTCGACAATTTCTAATAAAAAACAACCTCGAAAATATTTCTAAGTTTTGGTACAATGACAAAGATTATCTTTTACATTACATCAAGTGACAAATAAAGAAGAAAAACAGTTTTAAACACAGATTGGTTTAAATTTACGAACATTTTCTGACACTACAGTACGAATAACTGAACGAGACATATTCAGTTCAAAAGAAAAATGTATTAATATCCTTAAAGTGAATTTATTAAAATTTATGTTTTTCATTAAAATTAGACTCCTTGTCAGTCAACACAATGGTGGAAATCGTATATTTTCGAATTATTTTTTACAGCACTTCCAGTAAGTTTGGTAATCTTAGGTCCTCAACTTAATTCCCTGCATCAGATTTTTTTCCTCGCTATTGACTTATTACTAAAAATGAAAAATGAATGAAAATTGAAAATACTAAAGAATTAAAATAGAACAGTACAAAAATTATGGCTATTAATATATTCAAGGCATGATGATTTGTGCTTGTTCAATTTGAGACATGCCCAACAAAAATTTAAGAGGAAAGAATCTAAATTCAGGCCAGTGTCAGATGAGGCCTCCTCGGTGGCGCGACCTAGGACGCGACACATAATGTTGACGCCCCTTGATTCGCGATCTGGAATGCATCACCCACAGCTCACACCCCGGAGTGGAATTATGGAAGTCGAAGAGTTTGCAGCTATACATACCTCCACGTGCTGAAAAATGACAAAATTTCAAAAATAAACGCTTGGAGATGCAATGGAGTGGCAGGAGAGTCGTCTATGGTTGATTAAGCTGTCCATCAGCCCGTATGAATGCCTTAATTAAACCATCTTGTTTATTGGGTCGCGCCACCCATCTGACACTAGCCTCAAAGATATTTTTAGCTACTCAACAATGACTAAGTTTTTTAAAAGACTGAAGGTTTTAAGAACAAACCGTTTGAAAGTCTAGGTATTGTGGAAAATAACCCTACTTAAAAAGCTACGCAAAGAAGTAAGTTGATCGGTTTATATTTAAATGCAATATTTTATGTTACTTATGAAACTTTCATAAATTATCGGAAATCATTTTAATTTTGTGTCAGTTGTTTATTCAACGATTTAAAAATCTTATAAATAATTCAGGTATTAATTTCGGAAAAATATTATCGTGTACGCGACGTGGACACGTACCAAAAAACGACAATTTCCTCTCTTACTTTTTATTTTATCTGTAAAACGCACGGTCGTGTACTTAATTTAAATATTCTTTATTCATAAAGTAACTACTTGCGCCAGATGGGCCCGACTTTGTTCTCTGCCGCCCGTGTGTGATTCCGGATACGATTACAGTCGAAAACATCCAATATTTTTCCCAATTAGGTGGTGATGTTCGATGTAACTTGGCGTTAGAATAGAAGAAATCTACGTGACTGGTATAATCTCGTAAAATTTTAACGGTAACGCTTTAGCCATTACATCCATGTCATCTGAGGTTACATCATTATTTATATACCTATGTTTAATATGAAAAAATATATGTTTAAACTTGTGTTGGATGCAATTTAGTTTGGATAAAAATTACTAAGCAAATCACATGTAAAACGAAGTCTAAATTTTTTTATTTTGTTTTGTCTTGTTTTCACTCCCGATAACAATGAAAACCATCGCAGGAACCATTAAGACCAAATTTAAGGAGTAAGAATGTATTTCACGACATTGAAAGATTGGCAAGAGATGAATGAATTGCTAGCAGGAAGTACGAAAGTAGAATGGATGCAGAAGTTAGAGAAACAAGAGACTTATGGAGTAGTAACAGAGTCTGTAGACGATGGATGGGCGGCAATAAAATCCTGCAGGCGGAGAAGGAGGCGAACTTAGTTTTTGCATCTTCTGATTTTAAAGCATTCTTGTTTGTTAAAGCATTCATGTTTGAAAAAGTGATAGTCAGTAGGCGAGAGATCAGACGAGTATGGCGGATGGTTGAGAGATTATTTAGTGCATTTTCAAATTTTGGGAAGTTTTGTGGAGCTTGGTCGCGTTCCAAACAGTAAACCGATCATCGTCGATTGTTTTAAAGATTCCACTTTTCATCGTACATCACAATCCGTTCGAGAAACGAATCAGTTTTATTGTGCAAAAGAAGAGCAGACAACACTTCAAAACGAGAGTTTTTTTGATTTTCATTCAATTCGTGCGTCATCTGTCATTACGTCTAATTCAGAGACAAGCCCGAGTAATTGCATGCGGATTGGTTTAACTAAGGCCCTCAATTAGTCGTCAACGTCCGATGACCGACAACTACGCTCATCACTTTCAAGGCTCTCATCAGCGCTGCGAAATGATTTAAACCACCATTGGCTGTACGTTTATTAGTGGCTTCTGGGCCAAATACATCGTTGATATTGGGAACTGTTTTGGCAGCGTTTGGCGCCTCCAAAAAAGATGGCTCGACGAGGCTGCCAGCCCGGCAAGATCAAAACATTAACAATGACACCTGAGAAGAAAAATGGCAGCAGTGTATGTCTCACAGAATATTCAATGAAAAGAAAGGCCAACCATATTAACGACACGCGTGATGACGATAAAAGATCAAAAAGGAAGTTTAAAAAAAGTAAGTTAAATCAAATGTTATGAAGAATGATTTGATAAGAAAACAATAGATGTATAATATTAAGAAAAAAGTTTTTGAGACAAGTAACACTGAATCAGAAAATGAAAATTATACTAATAAGAAGACTAAAGGAAGAAGACTATACCAAGAAGACTAAAGGAAAAACTAAAGAAAAGAAAAAATTAAAGCCAAACAAGATACAAAACAAGTACCTACGTTCAAAAGAAAACTGGAAAAGGAAAAAAGGTAAAAATAAGAATGTTGATAGTGAAACGGAATGTGAAGACGAAAATCGTACGCTGATTTCAGCTGATAATGATTTGAAGAAAATCCTGACATGAACGATCGTTGGTACTGCTTCGTTTGTTAATGAGAAGAAATTATGACTATGCATCTGTCCTTTATGTCGTAGATATATCTATAAGATATGCGTAGGTGATTTAATTTGTCATGAATGTTAATAGAATTAGTTTTTTAGGCCACCTTCTTGACTTAAAGTAATTACTTATTGAGACTGATCGATGAAGCCAATTCATTAGAATAAGTTACTAATTTAAATAAAAATGTTAAGAAAGACCATTTATGTGTGATTATTAAAATGTTTAATTTTGTTAACTTGATGCAAATATTAAAAATGTTGCTAACATTGGAATGTTTAGAAATATTGTTAACTTTTTGCTTTACATTAAGTACTAGTAGTAACTTCATTTTGTGATACTTAAGCTAATAAATGTGTGATTTAAGTTTAAAATGTTTTTTCCATCCCTCAAAAAATCATGGTCAATTCTCCCCAGCCCTCGATTCAAGTGTCCCTGATGGTGGGAAGATTTAACCCATACCCCATTTTATATTAAAGTATCTATATTTTTTCACAGTATTATGATATTGAAAAAATAATGATGCAAAATTATGCCTGCATTATTAAGCTAAGGCTTAAAACCATAATTAAATCTCTAAACCCTATTTACAAAGAATTATGATGTTATAAATAAAATGAGGTTTAACTCTCCAGGACTCCCCCTACTTATTACATCTAAAGTGGACTAAATCTGCAAAAACTAATTTTTTTCCATGAAAAGAATCAGTAACTGGGTTTTTGAATAAAAAATAATTATCGATTCTTTTACTTTATTTTAAAACCTTACGACAAATAATATAAATCGATGCGAAAAACTTTTTAAAAACTTGTTAAAATTAATTATAAATGAATTAAAATTGGCTGCTATGTTTGTGACGTCACAATACTAAAGTGATTTCACGTCAGTACTATTAACGGCCTCTATTTGTATATATACTGTTAAAATTATTGTTGTTTAAGTGCAAAATAAAATATTGTTGGTTACTAATTTAGTTCAGTAATGTGTGACAAAGGGTTCATAAAGGCTAATTGTGATAAAATACCTGGTGTGAATATTTTTATGGCCACAGATTTTCTGAAAAATAACATTTGGTTCAAATCAGCTGAAGTTCGAGCTGCTAAAGCATCGATGTATTTTTTTTTAAATAATATAATAATGTAAATGTAAATAAGAAACAATATATTTCTATTAAAAATAAATAAAGTATTTGTAGGGTGTCACGAGAAAGTCACGGTGACAAGGCTTTAGGTTTTGTTCAACTTAAACTCAAAAATGGTATTTGCACGATAAAAGGACGTGTATGCCCAGAACATAAAGTTCGGAGCAATTCTTATACAGTTACCTTGATTATTAATAAGAAATTATGAAAAGTCTTCAATGTCACGATTGTGCAGCTTCAGCAGGTAAGAAATACTCAAACAAACAAAATTATATAATGTTATAAATAGTAATTTGTATATATTTAATGACAGGTGGTTGTAAACATGCCTTAGTACTACTCATGTGGACACATCGGAGAAGGGAAAATCCAACACCCACTGAAGAAAAATGTTAAATATTGAGTAACCAAAAGATATTCTCTAGTCTTGTAATTATTTTTTGAATGAAAAAAACAATATAAATCATAATTAGAAAAACAAAACACATACGTACTGCTTAAATCAATAATTTTATTTCAATAAATATATACACTGTTAAATATACATAATAAAACTTCCACCAACTAGGATAATATGGATAATATATTACAGTAGATTATAATATGTAAACTACATTAATAATCAATTTATTTATTATTAATTATTATTTAATCAAATTAGTTTCATTGCATTCATTGAAATTTGCAATACTAAAACTAGAAGAAGAAAACTAGAAACTATATTAAGAATATTTTTTTAAAAAATCCACCCATACTACACTATTGCCTTAAGTAAAGTTTTCAGTAGTTTTAAAACGATAGCGATTTTTCGCCTAACATGTTTTACAAACCACCACGTTAGATTCTTGATTTAATAATATTTGCAAACATAGATAAATCTGGCTGCTAACTAACTTTAATGCATGACCAGCCAGAGATTTCCCAAATAAGAAAAGGCACCTAAACCATTTTTTTGCGTAAAAAACTTAGTCGAAGTGTGGGACTCTCCTGTTAAGGTCTACCCACTAGAAAAGTACTATGCACACTAAAAGTACCACAACATATCCTAGAACCACTGTCAGTCAGCTTACCATCAGTCTTCAATGCCTATAATAAATTTCTTGTTGTGTTTAATGAATGATGAAATATACCAAAATCCTGAAAAACACTAAATATTTTAACTATTTTGTTTTTATTTAGAATATAAATATACCATTTTATTTACTTTTTGTTTGGAGAGTAGGTTTGCTTTTCAATTTTTCTTTTTTTTGCATACTCCTTCATGTGTTTGTTTTGATTCCATGCAAAAAACTGCTTTGCCAGTCCTTAATTTAACTAATTGGTGTTCATTCAACTGATCACACAAATTTCTGTACTCTTCGACCATCTACAAATTAGATTATCCC
Source organism: Cosmopolites sordidus (assembly GCA_031761425.1). Classification (NCBI taxonomy): domain Eukaryota; kingdom Metazoa; phylum Arthropoda; class Insecta; order Coleoptera; family Curculionidae; genus Cosmopolites; species Cosmopolites sordidus. The sequence goes on along the minus strand of JARFXV010001047.1, from coordinate 695,374 downwards.
GTAAAATTTTCATAAGTATAAAATTTTTCATATACGATTACCTTCCAAATCGGTAGTCGAATTTGTTCTTGTCTATTCTTGTCTAATTCTTGACTATTATTATTCGTATCCTACAAAATAGACGATCTTATAAAACTTTCTCAATGGTACTACCCTCGGTTGTGTTGCTACATGTAGATTCTTGGCGGAGACGCAGGAATATTCCTTTTTATAAATTTGGCATGTTAATTTATTTTCCTACATGAATTATATAATATAAATAAAAGTTATAAAAACGAATGCAAAAAACCAAAGAATCTAATCTGATTTCATTCTGAACTTATCTTTAATCCTCCATATCTTATGTAAACATATATGAGTATAACAGTACTGAAAGCCTAAATAACAATTAAAAGCAAGTATGTTTTCAAATCGATAGCAAACCGGCTAATGCAGTCAAAGATATAGGTTAAACCTATAGAACAATGACCAATATCGATAAATTGACTTATTTACCCGACACTGCAATTCTTCCCGAAAGTCTTTTCAGAAAGAGCGCGAAAGAAAATTTCTCTATAACTACCGAATTGCACCGAGCTGAACCGATATTGGCCTTCGGTACAATTGTAAGGTCACAATGGTTCGAGTTTTTTTGGGGAATTGTCGGCGTGTCATCGATATGGGGTTTAAAAATTTACTTTCAATTTGATATAACTTTTTAACTATAAGAAAAAAAATTAAAATAAAAATGGTTGTGTTAGAAAATTTATACATGATCAAAAAAATTGTTCAAAAGCCCAATTATTAACTCCTTTTTAAAAATGTTTATATCCTGCTTTAATTATTGTATAGACTGAAAATAATTTGTTGTTTGTTTTGATATAACGTCATAAAATATAATACCGTTAAAATAAAGAAAACTGATAAAATCAGTTTGTTTAAGCACTTTTTCCGTCACTGTATATCGAGAATATTATGAATAATAGAAGCGAAGAAAGTGAAAATAAACAATGATACTACAAATAGAAATATTAATATCACTGCAGTTTGACTTGCTTAATTAAATTATGAGCCATTTCAATAAAAGTGTTAAGAAAGTAAGAGTATAGTGTATAAATAAATATGTATATAAATATTGAGAACAAGCCCGGTTTATGAGAGTGATTGACATTATGATAACAATCAGATTTTCTAGTAATTAAATTTATGTGATATTATGACTTGCAGATATTTTCTACTTTATTTTTCTTTATTAAACAGTTTATTTCACAGAAAAATTGTTACATTTTCAAATAAAGACAACAAAACTAATTATGTATTTTATAAATAAATTACAACTTTATTGCAAAATAATTTTGTTTCCCTTTTCGAAAGAGATTTTTTAAATTCAATTTCTGCAATTTCTTTAAAAGCGGCCAAACAACTCTTTTATACAGAGTGTTCTATAATTTATACGCCATGGAGCAACTTGTGGTAATAGAGATAAAAATAAGATGATTTAGTCAATACAGCGTGTTGAAAGTGAAACTAAATTTTCGAAAAATTGAGATAATTTAAAAATGGTTAAAGATCTCAGGTTCAAAATCGGGGTAGTTGGATTTTCAAAGGTGACAAATCTGAATTTGGTACTAGTTTGATCCTAGTTTCTAGAGGGCGCTTGCTCCCTAGTGAGGAATTAACTCGCTCATATATTTTTACCCTATAAAGCTGGGAATATTTTTACTTCAAAATAGAGAAAGAATCATAATCCCACGTAAAAAAGGTACCCTTGATCACCAGGTGCTCTATGGTGAATAAGTTATGGAACACCCTCTATATGATTCTACGTTCACAATGTATGGTTTCTATGGGCTTAAAATGGCATCCCCAAAGTGGTTCTTCTATTGAAGGAATAGGGTAAAGTCACACGGTACCATGTTTGTGGTATAGTGCTTGTGGAATAGTATTTTAACTGTTGTGTGTTCGTTGTTAAATATTGTTAAATGTTAAATGTTATACATTTTTATCAGAAGTGCCGATTTTCAACTATTTGTCAAGTGGTAATGGTGTCAGTTTCAGTGACAGACAGAATTTATCGATGTATACTTTAAAAAAGAAAATTGAAATGATTTTTACTTATGGTGCTGAAGACAGGTGTGCTCGCAAAATAGCCCGACTTTTTAATGGAAGGTATCTGAACAAAAATACAGGACATCAATACGTAATAAAACTTGTTTAAAAATGTGAAGAGATGTGCAACAAAGTGAATAAGCAGCCAAGAGTTCTTAGTGAACCGACACAGATTAATATATTAGGCCATCAATTCCAAAAGTTACTAACTTAACAAATAATCCCATTGGTTCCATACACAAAATTTTAAAACAAAACAACGTTGGAAAACGAACTCGATCCACTTATAACACAGTCCTTAGAATACCAAATCAATGAAGAAGAAAACCTACTGTTGGATGAACACAATTTTTACTTTCAACATGACGGCGCACCACCACACGTACTACATGTTCGACAATGGTCAGATCAAAGGTCTTCTGACAAATGGATAGGCAGAAGAGGGGCTGTGGAATGACCGGCGAGATCTCCAGATATAACGCCACTGGATTTATTTCTTTGAGATTATCTAAAGACAATTGTATATAATATTCGCTAGCCGGATATTCAGGACCTAAGAGATAGAATTACGCACACATTTAGGTTGATTAAAAAGGATATCTTTCAAAATATGCAAAAAGATTTCGATAACAGATTATACTATTGTTAAAGTAAATTTTTAAATTGTGTTTTTAAAAGTACATTTGTTTTTGTATTTAAGTTAAAAAATTTCACTCGCACGTAAAATGCTATTTATAGCCATCGAAAGTACTATACAATTATTTTTCCAAATCAACCCTTGAATCAACCGATTTCAACTTCCCACTCGATATCTAAATTGACGTGATTTTTGTCTGGAGCTAATTTTCATTGCTAACAAAAATAATGAGGGTGGGGTGGCTACTTTTGAAATGAAAGCACTCTATAGACTTTTACACGTTATTCAAAACAATATCATATTAAAAAACATCCCAACTATTATCAATATTTCGTCGAGAGATGTATTTTTTCTCTATTAATTACTTTCACTAAGATTTGAACGTTGAAATAATAGACTGACCCTTCTCTATATCTCTATATTGCAACACGCTGGCTCGAAATAATAACAAGGTTTCTTCGATCAATTAGGATTTTTTATTGTAGCCCATGCTAGACTAGCTGCATCAATAAATTTGTAACATGGAATTTTTAATTGTGATATAGATCTCGACAAAAGAGAAAGCGGATAGTATGTAAACCACGTACGCGTTCTATTGTGTAAGATCTAACATTGAATAAAGCATCCGGTCATCCGTCATTTTTTTTTTCATAATTTCAATTTCATCCAACCGAAAATAAATTTTTGAGCGAAACGACTTTCGGTTTCAAGACTGGCAGATGGTCCTTCTACTTATTAGAGAAAAACAGGCCCAAGTGGGTTTAAAATTAGTTAAAATGGTGGAATGTGGATGTACTAAAATATCTCAGGTAAGTGGAAGTGCGATTACTCAATGACGGTTGTCTACTAACGTATGGTCTAATCCCTTCCTTTCAATGGTATCATTAATTTGGCCAATTGTGAACAATCATTTCTAAAATTACGTACATGACCCAGCCCAATCCGACCAGATAAACAGCATACCTTTAGGTAGTATATATTGCTCAGTCTTCGTAATTATTTACTCTGTTATCACACTGCATAATACACAGCTCTGCATAACAATCACAATCTAATAAAACGTCTTTCAAATTGAGCGGTGTTTGACATATTCTCAAATCTACAGTTACGAGGGTGGTCTAAAAAGTTTCCAGCCTCAACATGTAGATGGCGTTGCTTGTCAAAAATATTCTGGTTATATAATTGCGCATTTTCGGACCACCTTCGTAGCATTCAATTTAGGAAGTGAAATTTACCAATAATAGACAACATGGAATAACGAAAATGGTACTTACATATCATGTTGAAAGTATAGATATTGTAAAAGGATAGTTACCTGAAACAAAATAAAAATATTTTAGATAATATAGTAATTAAACTTGAAGAGATTTACCACTAAACACCAAAACGCTTTTTTGAACTGCTCGATGCATGTTTCGCTAACCATGTTAGCATCATCAGGAGATGATTTAATCTATTAGATTAAATAGGATTAAATTAGATTAAATAGATTGATTATAAAAAATTAGATTAAATCATCTCCTGATGTGTAAGTAAGTGTGATAAAGGATAGAAAAAAAAATGAGAAAAGGAATGTTGAAAAGCGAAAAGGAGGCAGTGCTACAATTATTACTTTTCGCGTCTATAACTCAATCTACAGATTATAATCAAAGCAAGCTCCATGGCTGCCTAAAATAACTATTAGACCGGAAATAATTCTGCTTCGAATAGGTCCTGCAGTCGATGAAATATAGAGGCCAAGAATTACGTAAAGGACCTAATAGTTAAACCAATTTTGTGCTGTGTTGAAAATATTTAAATAATATATTAAAGATTTAAATAAAACACTATTCTGTTGTTGACCTTCAACTTGTTTCTTAAGATGTACTCATTCAAATATTTTCGTAACTTATTAATACGAAATGATGAAGTAATAACACAAATTGTATCTAAGAAGTCCATTGAAGCAACTGAAGAAAGAAGAACACAAGATTTGACCTTGTGGTTTCACCCACACTTCAACTGACTAGTTATGTAACTAACGATCTTCCCGTACAATATTGTAAATTGAAGTAACGTTATTTGTGTCATAACATATGTATCAAAAGACGCCCACCATCGTCACAAAAAAGGTTTGTAATGCCGAGTTTTGATGTAATAGCAATAAATGAAAACCAACAGTATTGTTGTCGCGTTAGCAATGGCTTGTTTGTTTGTCGACAAAGTATCCGTGTGGAGTAGGAAGTCTGTCAGTGGCCTTGTTCATTTAAAAATGTTAATTAAATAATGATATTGACGCGGACTTGACATTTTATGATCTATTCATCGACGCCAGGCGCTTTAAACATAAAAATGTTAACGATGTATGATTATGGTAGTAAATAGAATGCATATAAGCTTTATAGCCGCACATACCGAGCGTTCATTCCCTCAAATAAACTATCATTGTCTTTAGCAACATTAGCACTGCAATTTCTAAAAGTATTGTAATATTGTAATAACATGTATATACAAAATTGTAATTAATGGTTTGTAATGTTTGGTAATAAATATATATAAACGATCGAAATGATCATTAAGAAAGATCTGCAGTGAAATAAAGCCAAAAGAGCAGATCTAGAAATAAATACAAACAAAACGGATGTAACGGAAAAGATAATTAATCGAGGAGGAGAACATAAATGGATAATTGGCCATGATACTATTGAAGTTGTGAATTATTTTACTCATATGAGAAGCAAACTAGACAAAAACAACAACACCGGAGAACAGAAAGAGATGTAGATCAAAAACATGATGGCAGGATAATCTAAAAAGAGATGCTGGAGAAATACTGCATGTCAAAACTGACAAGGGGCTGCTGGAGATTCGGATGGAGGCAAAGGGTGAACGAGGTTAAGGCTGATTGATCAGCTGTGGCACCTCAGGAATAATAATAATAATAATAAGATTTTTTTTATTTGAGTCACATCGACGCTCTAGTTAATATTTAGTGACTAATTTTTTAAAGTACCCCGTTAAAGTCGGATACAGTCTACGAATACATTCTACGATATAGTCTACGAATACAATACTCACACCAAAAGAGCAGTATTCGAACCCAACACCGCGTCAACCATTGGTAACATCAACATATCGCCTTAGACACCCCAGCTAACGAGACCAGCAGAAGAAAGTTTAGTGATGGCATAAAGGACGTTAAAAATAATTCAAGATCATAGTTCATCGTGTGTGTGCATGTATTCACACTGTACACTTCACTTTAACCAAAAATTTGGAAACGCCGAAGATTTTTTAACAATAGATTAGCCTGATTTGGTTCTATGTGAATTCTGATTATTCCCCAATTGAAATTGATGATAAAATGAAAGCTTTTTCAATTGATTTTGGTTATCCAGCAACCTTCAACAATCCGTTTTAGGAGGGACCGGCAAAATTAAATATTAAGAGTGTTATAAAGAATTTTATGATTGCCCTCACACTTTTATCAACCATGAAATTTGTTCTGAATAGAAATTAATGAGAACTACAAATAAATACACCGACCAGATTAGTTATTTGCCTAGTAATAGATAGGCAAGTTAGTTACTTGCCTATTAGGGATCGGCAAGTTAATTACTTGCCTATACATAATCCCTAGGTTCCAACCGCAGACCATAAAAATTGACCATATCTCTGATTTTAGCACTGAAGCGTTTAAAGTTACTACGGTTACTAAAATTACTAAAGTTACTAAAGTTACCAAAGTTGCCAAACTAACCAAAGTTACCAAAGTTACCAAAGTTACCAAAGCTACCAAAATTACTAAGTTACTAAAACTAGTAAAGTTACTAAAGTTACTAAAGTTACTAAAGTTACTAAAGTTACTAAAGTTACTAAAGTTACTAAAGTTACTAAAGTTACTAAAGTTACTAAAGTTACTAAAGTTACTAAAGTTACTAAAGTTACTAAAGTTACTAAAGTTACTAAAGTTACTAAAGTTACTAAAGTTACTAAAGTTACGCCTCTCTGGTAACGATCCAAGAATTTCAAGTTATATTTAGTTTTGTTTTGGCAGTCTTCAAAAACAGATTATTTCTATTTTTGCTACTTTGCTACACTATCGCGTGTTAACTAAATGTTATTTTTGAGTAAACAAACAAACGCGCAAGCTGGAGAAAGGTTAAAAAAACTATTATGGACACTTTGCTACTTCATATTTCATGGTTCATAAGTTGTTTAGGGAGTTTCGATGCGGATGAACCAGCAGGAGTGACGGTCCGCGTTCAGAACACGCCGTTAAAGTCAATACTGAGAATGGTTAACAAAATCGATGGACGTTTATATACGTTTGGACGTATATAAGGGCAATCTGAAGGAACTTCTGCGATGATTTCTGATCGTTGACAATACTTGGTTTCAACATTGTACTCCAAAGACGAAGGACCATTCTAAACAATCTAAACAAAAGCAAAGACGTTTCCATCAGCTAAAAAGGTCATGTCAGCTGGTTTCTAGAATGCGCACGGCATTATATTCAGTCGCCGTTTAGAAAAAAGAAAGACGATCATACGAGAGCAAAATAACTTTCATTTGGCGAAGAAAAAAGCGCTGTGCCTTTCGACTTAATTCAATTTCCAAACCGCATCTTTTTTTTTCGCCGGTTGGGACGAAATTCACGTTAACTAAAGATATTATCATAGCAAAAAAGGACTATTTTGCAGAGAATGACAAGTCGTACTTTTTGAAAATGACAATCGATTGGAATATATATATATATATATATATATATATATATATATATATATATATATATATATATATATATATTATAATTTTTAAATTTGAAATACACAGTTCGTTTTGGCGTTCAAAGTATCTATTTAAACAGTACATATTGAGTTATTGAAACAGGAAACCAATGGCTTCAACTCATTAGGAGAGTCTATCAATTTCTGCAACGACCCTGATACACAAAAACGTAAAAGTAATAAACACCCAAGTAATTTCTTGTCGAATAAATTGTTCAACATGGAAGTGATCAAATACAAAGAGATTTAAAATCTCTGTTTTATTAAGGAAGTAGTATTTTAGTAAATTACGAAGCATAACTAATAATCTTTGCAACTAATACACTTCATTAATTGATATGATTTAGCGCGTGTTGCTAATTACCTTGCGGAACAGTAAAATTGTAACCATTTGTCGAGATAGCATCGTGTTTAGCTTAGCAAATTATTTTATATAATTTCTGTAATTTTCTCTCTTAAAGTATTGCCAATCTTGAATTACCTCCCATAAAAGATTTTATACTAAACATGAAAGACATAAAACGGTAATACGGCGAAGCGTATCTGTTTCAATATCTGTTGGGTTTCAGTGCGATTCCACAAATTTTACTTGTCGGTTGTTTCACATTTTATTACTTTAATTCCTAGAAAAATACAAATTTGCTCTTTTAATATAGCATCGTATTTTCTTAGTTATTTATAAAGTACTATTACTTATTATTTATAAAATGCTATTTTTGGTTATTGGGAAGCAAATTTGACGAAATTATCACAGCAGATAGATATCAGATATCGTATTATAAACGGTAACAAAGTTATGTATGCCCTATATCCTGGCTTAAGATTTAAATTTGTCCAAAACAACACGAAAGTTAGGATTTATAAAACACTTATTCGGTCAGTAGTCACTTGTAGCTGTGAGACGTAGACTTCACAAAGAAAACAGGATGTTTATAGTATTGGAAAGAAGAGTATTGAGAAAAATTTTTGTTCCTGTGAATGGCAACTGAATTTGGAGGATCGCGTATAAATGTCAAATGTAAAGGACGGCCATACCAACTTAAAAATGAATTGCTACATCGATAGATAAAGCGTGCAAATTTTTCACGGATCACGTTACATTTTTATCAAAGGAGTATTAACGATAAATATAACAATTTTGTTTTAGGAGGGACTGGCAAAATTAAATATTAAGAGTGGTATAAAGAATTTTATGATTGCCCTCAGAATTTTATCAACCATGAAATTTGTTCTCAATAGAAATTAATGAGAACTACAAATAAATACACCGACCAGGTTAGTTATTTGCCTATTAGGGATAGGCAAGTTAATTACTTGCCTATACATAATCCCTCGGTTCCAACAGCAGACCATAAAAATTGACCATATCTCTGATTTTCGCATTGAAGCGTTCAAAGTTACTAGGGTCACTAAAATTACTAAAGTCACTAAAGTTACCAAAGCTACCAAAGCTACCAAAGTTACTAAAGTTACTAAAGTTACTAAAGTTACTAAAGTTACTAAAGTTACTAAAGTTACTAAAGTTACTAAAGTTACTAAAGTTACTAAAGTTACTAAAGTTACTAAAGTTACTAAAGTTACTAAAGTTACTAAAGTTACTAAAGTTACTAAAGTTACTAAAGTTACTAAAGTTACTAAAGTTACTAAAGTTACTAAAGTTGCTAAAGTTGCTAAAGTTACTAAAGTTACTAAAGTTACTAAAGTTACTAAAAGTTACTAAAGTTACTAAAGTTACTAAAGTTATCAAAGTCTGATAACGATCCAAGAATTTCAAGTTATATTTAGTTTTGTTTTGGCAGTCTTCAAAAACAGATTATTTCTTATTTTTTGCTGCACTATCGCGTGTTAACTAAATGTTATTTTTGAGTAAACAAACAAACGCGCAAACTAAAGAAAGGTTAAAAAAACTATTATGGACACTCTGCTCCTTCATATTTCATGGTTCATAAGTTGTTTAGGGAGTTTCGATGTGGATGAACCAGCAGGAGTGACGGTCCGCGTTCAGAACACGCCATTAAAGTCAATACTGAGAAATAACACTAATTCAGTCAGTACTCACTTGTAGCTGTGAGACGTGGACTTCACAAAGAAAACGGGATATTTATAGTATTGGAAAGAAGGGTACTGAGAAAAATTTTTGGTCCTGCCTAAATGGTCATACTAACTTAAAAATGAATTGCTAGCTACATCGATAGATAAAGCGTACAAATTTTTAAGGACCACGTTACATTTTGATCAAAGGAGTATTAACGATAAATATAACAATTTTTTCTCTCATATCAACTGACATCTATTTCACTCGACGTGTGATTCATCGGGAGATAAAATTGAAATAAGCATCTCCTGAAGATGAAAAATTGGATTAGAGAAACGCGTGTCGCATGAAATAAATTCAATTTTCGAGCACTTATAAAGTTTTTACAGTATCTCTTAACACACTACTAAAATATTGCTAATATAATTAAGAACAATATTTTGTTGATATTATGGGTAAACACCCTTTAAAATTTACTCCCAACCTATAATTACGCTAAACTCTCCTAAGCAGCACCATTTCAATTATCATACCATCTTGTTAAATTAAACACATCGACAACTTTTAGTTCGGGGAAGCTATTGCAAACATAGAAGTCACTATAAATAGAAACGCATTACCATACAATGCACTTCAACCGTGTAGAAGCTGGGAATGCCATCACCTCAGTGCATTTCTTCTTTTTCTAATTAAATAATAGAGAATGTGTACTTTTCAATAAATAAAATGGTTTGTGTTTTGACACAGCCAGTTTAGTTTGGAATTGCATTTATGGAAATTTAAAACGCGTTAAAAAATAATAAAAAAAAATCGATGAAAAAGAACTAATAAAAATTGTTTTGTAGTTTATTTTTGAACAAGTTTAAAATTTCTCGACCTTCAAAATATTTTTGTTTACAGCCTTTATTAATACTAAGGTAATTAAAGGCTAAAAGTTCGCGGAGCGGAAATGATACACAAATTTAGTTGAAAAATGACTTTATTCTTCCGTATATTCTCCCTTAAGCTCAATATATTTTTTACAGCGGTTCTCCAATTCATTTATCCCATCTCTAAAGTGATTTTTGGAAGTCCCGCAAAAAAACGCTTACCATGTGGGATTTTTTTGGGTGTTGGGAAAAGATGAAAGTCAGAGGGGGTTCACCAAATCTGGTGAATATGGTGGATGGTCCAACAATGTGTAGTGTAACTCCTTCAATTTGGCCATTGCAAGAACCCCTCTGTGAGCCGATGCATTGTCTTGGAAAAAATTATTGTTTCTTCGCTAAACCAGCTCTTTTCCCACGAATTCTTACATCCAATTGTTTGTTTTGCTGTTATTGTTTCACTGGTTTGAAGGTAATTAATTTTGCATCCCGAAAAATTGATGCTATAACCTTTTTGGTCAATTTTGACCATTTTGGCTGCTTCGAAGCTGAACAACCGAGCTCAGTCCACGCTGGGGTTGGTTGTCGCAGTTTAGGATCAAAGTGGTAAATCTAAGTGTCATCCATAGTTACAAAATGACGTTTAAAATCCATTTCATGCTTTCGAAAAACATCCAAATGTTGGTGAGAAGGTTTTACTCCAAGTCGTTTTTTATCAGAATTTAACAAATGCGGCACCCATCTTGCACATAGCTTTCTTAAGCCCAATTCCTTTTTAAAAATATGAAACATCCCTTCAGTTGAGATATCCATGGCCTTAGCAATTTCACTCTCAGTCAATTGTCTATCATCCATAACCATATCATGTATACAATTAATTATTTGTTCAGTAGTTATTAGCATTTATTGAACGTCCAGAACAAGAATCATCATCCAGGCTTGTACGACCACGTTGAAACTCACCTACCCACTTACAAACCATTGTTTTTGAATGAACAGACTCCTCTAATACATTTACTATTTCACTATGAATTTCTATCCCCTTTAGACCCTTTTTTAAAAAGCATTAAATCTCCGCACGATTTTCAATATCTTCCATTTTAAAAAATGACACTGATACATTAACTTTAAGCTGCTGTTTTTGGACGAATGAATTGACAGATCGACTTGAAACGTCACATATAGTCATATGAAGGATAAACCTTCAAAATGTAGTAGATTATATAGTTCTTTTAATGGTCTATAGGTGTCGCTCCGCGAACTTTTCAGTTGGCCTTGTATTTGTAGAATTACAATAATCAAAAATGATGACTAGTACTGATAAATTACTGTCATTGACAACTTTAACATATAAATTGTTATCTAATAATATTCTTTCTTCTTTTTATCATTCTTCTCTGCAGAAGAGTCGTGACCTATGGAAACTCATTCCGTTTGCATACTTTCCGGACTACTTCCCATCAGCGTTCTCTATTTCTAGCTTTCTAGGTTGCATATTGGAGAGATGTACCAGTTAGGTCTTTAATTTGGTCTGTCTAGCTATTTGGAGGCCTGCTGCGTGATATAGAACTCTCCAGCCGTCCATGTGTCACCAGTTTTTCTAAGTTATAGCCATCCCTGCGTTCAGTGTGACCGAATAATCTTAGTATTCATTTATAAATATTTTGGTATATTTCAGTAATAATGTAATAACTAAGGCTTGTACTCTTTGTTTTTTTTTGTGTGCTGTTATGTCCCCGTCGCTGATCTTCTGCAAATTTCGCATTATATTTCTTGCCATTTCATCTCCCCATCTGATCCCATGAATGTTACCGCTTTCGTTCGATTCAATGCCCCAAAAGAGACAAATTAGGGACTCACTACCCCAAATTGGCCTATTTGATTGATGTTGGGCATGTTGTTTGCTAAATATGTGAATTAGATATTTCTTTTAGTATTTGTTCATTAATAAAATTTTAACCGCAAAAAGTTTTAAAAGTAGATCTTAATCAATTGCTTTTATAGAGAACTTGGGTAAATGAAACTAGAAATTGGGAATATTGGGTAAAATTTAAGTCACTAGAAACTAAATCTGGCTAGAAATTCATATATGAAGTTCCAATGAATATTTTAAAAGCTTTTTTCATAACAAATTAGAAAGTTTATATTACTTTTGATGAAAACCCAGTTTAAAAATAGATCGAGACCGTTCTAAACTATTTTATCTTAAACAAAGCGTTCAAAATACGAAGTGTAATTTGAAATTGTGTATTCTATAAATAAAGTTCTTAAAATTATTGGATTATTTTCAAAATGCTGAGAATTCTCAAATCAACAGCAATGTACCTTCTATTTAACGAATTTAGAACATTCAGTTCTCTGAATTGGCAAAATACCATTTCTGGGTTTTCTTTTTTAATCTATTTTGCAATACAATATCCTTTCAGCTAGATATTGTACTTCATGCAAATATTTTTCAACATTTCTACATCCTTCTGTTATCGTATTTTCATAAACTGTTCAATAATTACTTGATACATTGACTATTTGATGAAGTACGAGGGTTATATGATAAGGACCTGGGCTTGACAAGAAAAAAACATTTTTGTGTGAAATTTATTTTATTCTTCAGCGTAGCCTTTCAGTTCGATACACTTAGTCCATCGTTTTTCTGTCTTTTGCATCCCCTCTAAAAAGTATTCTTAAAATGCTTTCTTTGAACTGAATTGACAGATCGACTTGAAACGTCACATATGTTCATATGAAGGATGAAACTTCAAAATGTAGTAGATTATATAGTTATTTTACTGCTCTATTGGTGTCGCTCCGCGAACTTTTCAATTAGACTAGTGTTTGTAATCTGAAGAATTATAATGAGCAAAACTGATGACTAGTAGAGCGGGGTTAGTTGATCATAGGGGCAAGTTGTGCAATCGAAATATCTCAAAAACTAAGCAACCTACAACAAAAGTGTAAAGGGCGAAAAGAAGGGATTATAGGAGGAGAATCCATAGCGCGATTGTTAATTGCTGTCCGGTGCTCTGATAAAATAAGAGACGGCTTTATTTTTTTCGGCGTAAAAAAATCATCATTTTTCTACTATTTTCATATAAAAACACTTAATAAGGACCACGTAATTACTTAAAGATTACTTAATTGTTGTTCTTTCGATTATAGATGGTTATTTATTTTTAACTCTTATGAATTTTTTATAAACTAATTTTTATTTTGCTGCCTCAACTGGGGCTAGTTGAGCAACGCACATTCAATGCTTGCTCAACTAGCCCCACTAGATATTCATTGTAGAAAATCAAATTTTTCTTTAATAAATCAATAACCATCAATTAATTTGCGCATGTGATAATTCTACACAAAGTTTATTAATTGAAATTACTTATATTGATAATTGTATTAATGATTATTATTACATTTTAAGATGCGTACAAAAAGAGTATAAATGCTGCAACCAAACAATTTTTATTAACAGGATGACTTTAAACATATATGTTTGTATTAATTGTGATGTTTTGACCACATCAATCCTACGAAAGCCAAAATGTCGTTGACATCTATATTATTGACGAATCTATAATTAGAACCGCATCTTTTGGTCCATGGAACACGTAGAACAATGTTTCGTTTTAGTGTCCGAGTGCGACGTGGAAGCTCAGAGCTCCAAATATGCCCATTTTTCCCTTTTATTACTTTTCCTGGAGGCTGTTGTTCTCTCTCATGCTCTTCTGCACTTTTTTCTGCTGAGTAGGTGCTCTCTCTCTCTATCGGACTGGATTGAAACATTGTGTTCGTAGTTGGTTCCGCTATTATCCGAATCAGATTCATTATCCAATTCATCATTCCGTCATAATAAATTATCCTCAAAATTTGGTCGGACAGCCATTTAAAAATTACGTTATTTCTGATTTTTTAGATAAAATTAAATTACAGTCAATGCTTACTTGGTGTTATTATTCGTCATCCCAAATACAAAATAACTAACACTATTTTACTGAACAAACACGTGTGACCAACAACACATACACTCTAATCTTAAATAAACATATCAAAATGATGCCAATTCATTCATAAAAAAAGTTATACATATTTAAATATTTTCTGGAGTTACTCGTAACCCCACACTAAGCATTCTAGGGTTAATATCGATCACCGTGAAATACACGACTCAGTTGGGCGATTATTTATGCCATATAAATCTGGGTCCACAACAATAGAATTTTGCGTGTGTGTTGAATTTACTGGAACAGTTTGTTTGAATTATCTGGTGGACAACAGATGGTTTGTCTGCCTGACGACAATATTTGTGGGTGACTTTGTGTGTCAGAGCGTCTACATTGAAACGCAGGCACATCACATACAACGCATACAGCCCGCACAACGCAAATTTGTATTGATGTGGACCCAGCTTTAAACTCTGTAAGAAGGGCGCACAGAACACAGAACAGTTATTTGCAAGCCTGGCTCTGATGTTAAACGTTCCATGATGATTTGTCGGAACATTTATTATGCCACGATTATTGTCATGATCATCACCATTTACTTTTTAAAGCTGAGATATGGCGATTTATTACATCTATACGCTGAGAAAAAAATCCTGTTTCGAATAAGTTCTATAGTTCATAAAACGCAGAAGTTGAAAATTAATGTTCTATAATAAATACGAGTTCAGAAATAATAAAAAAAAAATTATATTTCGATCACACTGACGATTCATATTCAGGTTTGTCCAATATCACATTCTATGAAAGGTACTTGACATTTATCAATAAAAAATATTCTATATACGACTTAAGGATGTTTCTCCAGCAACAGCATCTGTATTTTGATAAACTGTGTTGTCTCAGCTCCATACCAAT
The DNA here is from genome assembly GCA_031761425.1 of Cosmopolites sordidus. Lineage (NCBI taxonomy): Eukaryota > Metazoa > Arthropoda > Insecta > Coleoptera > Curculionidae > Cosmopolites > Cosmopolites sordidus. Next base: position 680,129 of record JARFXV010001047.1, on the reverse strand, counting down.
ATTAGGAAGCAAATAAAATTATTTTTAGTATCTGGTCGAAGCAATGAACGTTCAGTATAAACTTCACAATTTAGGATATCCTTATTGAGTCAATCAATAAACTGACGCTTAAATTAGAATAGATGGCCGTTTGGAATTTATGTTCGACATTTCTTTCCAGTTCCAAACGTGCACATTTAACACAAACATATAAATATCGCGATTAAAGATCAGTTTTAACGGCGCAATAACCGCCAATATATATTTTTACCTTATCTCACCACTATATTCAGCAGCTATATTAGCGTTAGTCAATAGTCTCAATTGAATTTAAACATCTTCGCGGTTTCACAGTACTTGAACCTGAGAGACTAATGACCTTAAAATAATATTTTTAGAATTCCTATGAATAGCTCAGTCATATTTCAGTTTGAAATGTTTCTTCATCTTCAACGTAATGTGATGTAACGTAGGTTAAATCAGGCGCGGTTCTTGGAACAACGTGAAAAAACATTTTGAAATTAATGGACTAATTAGATAAGTAACAAAACAAATTTTAAAGAATGTCACATAAACTTTGAAACTAATTTTAGATGCTCCTTTATAAATAGCAGAAAAGTAATAAATAGAATTGAATTAACGAATAAGATAAATAAAATGATATAGATTTCTTCAGAAATCATACTTAAATAAACATTGCCAATACTGAGGCTTTGTGAGATTTAATGTATCCACGATATTAAAGTTATTTAGTAAATTTTAATTCAAATAAATCATCAATAAATCAGTAAACAGGCAATGACTTTCAATTTAAACACCAGGCTGATGGAAAAGTTTTTTTTATTACATAAGAACAGATATTTTGATATTTTTTTGAGTTTTAGACCGTCCAAAAAAAGAAAAAAATATAGGAACACGCCACAATCATATTGACAATATTTTGATTGAAAAGTTCACGGAGCGACACCTATAGAACAGTAAAAGAGCTACATAATCTATATTTTAAAGTTTCATCCTTTGTATGAACATATGTAAAGTTTCAAGTCGATATGTCAATTCATTCGTACAAAAACAGCAGCTTAAACTAACGTATCAGTGTTATTTTTTAAAATGAAAAATATTGAAAATCGTGCAGTGATTAAATTCGTTGTAAAAAGAGGTTTATAGGCAATGGAAATTCATAGTGAAATGGTAAATGTATTAGAGGAATTGCTCCTTCAAAAACGATGATTTGTAAGTGAGCAGATGAGTTTCAAAGTGGTCGTACAAGCCTGGATGATACTCCGCGTTCTAGACGTGCAATAAGTGCAACAAGTAGATAATTAATTCTATACACGATATGGTTATGGATGACATACAATTGACTTTCGGTGAAACTGCTAAGGCCATGGGCATCTCAACTGAATGGGTGTTTCATATTTTGAAAAAGGAATTGGACTTGAAAAAGCTATGGGCAAAATGAGTTATTAAATTCTTGTTATTGCATTTGTTAAATCCTGATCAAAAACGATTTCGAATAAAACTTTCCAACAAACCCAAACATTTCAAAGAATAAAATAGATTTTAAACGTCATTTTGTAACTACGGATGAGACTTCGGTTTACCACTATGATCCTGAACTGTGACAACAAACCGCAGGATAGACTGAGTCGGGTTATTCAGCATGTAAAAGGCATTTTGTAAATTGATTGCCTTCAAAACGATAGAACAATAACAGGTCACTTTTACTCAAACCTTTTGGATCCATTGGATGTAAAAATTCGTGAGAAAAAAACCTGTTTTAGGGTTCAAAACATTGCACCGGCTCACAAAGGTGTTCTTACAATGGCCAAATTGAAGCATTTACACTACGAATTGTTGGAGCATAAACCATATTCCCCATAATTGGCCATATTTTTCATCTGTTCGCAAATCTCAAAAAATTTCTACGTGGCAAGCACCGGCGTAGCCAGGGGGGGAGGGTTGGGGGTTCAAACCCCCCTCCCCCGAAATAAGCCGAATATTACCTAATATTATACCGAAAAAATACCAGGAGTGAAGACAGTTCAATTATTACATTTGACTTATTGAATTTATTTGTATTATTACAATTGAATTATTATTTTTGACAAGTATCTCGCCTACCCCGAAATCTAGTTTGGAATGCCTAATTACTACAAATCTTGGCTACCATTCCTGTATCCACTGCTACCCCAGAAAGGTCTTTCTCGAGCCTAAGGAGACTGAAAAACTATTTACGAAACACTACAAGTGAAAACAGATTTAATGGTTTGGCTCTCATGAACATTCACTATGGAACAGAAATTCATGCAGATGAAGTAGCGGATATATTTAAAAGAAAAAGCCGAAGATTTCTTCTTTAATGGTTTTAGATTTAGCGCAGAGGTTTTCATCAAATGAAGACGTTATAGAAGCCATAGATGAGTATTTTAAACCGCTGGAAAAAAAGGATTGAGCTTCAGGGAAAATATACCAAAGAATAAAGTAAATTTTTCAGGTCTAAACTGTTTTATCATTCCCGCTCCGCCAATTTTTCAATTAGTCTAGTACAGTCCACATTCAGTGACTTAGTAGCACATTTTTGGCCCTTCGATGCGAATCAAGCATTTGGCTCAATGGATCAAAGACCAATATTTATGCTTACAATTTTTTGGTCCTTCGAACCAAATCAAGCATTTGTACTACTATTTTTTGAACCTTCGAGTCAAATCTAACAATTTGGGCTAACATGAACACATACGCTTTGATGTTCCTGCATCATATTCTCAAGATGCAAGAAAAATGACACAACATATTGCCCTCATTAGATATGGGAGAAATAAGAAATCCTGTCTTGCCCAACGTGCTCTTAAGCATGAACATAATATAAATATTAGTACTTAAAACTTGTTTACAATGTGACCAATAACAGGGTTTTAGATGCATATGAAAACATTCGAATAGTAAAATTTAAGAAGTACGATATAAATATGGTTTTCATCTAAAGACACTATATCTTAGCTTTAGCATTAGATTGAATAATCTGCCTTTAATGGTTAATGAAACGGTGGTTGGCGTAAACACGGTTAGCAAAACGTGCGCCGAAAAGTTTAAAAAACTGATTTGGTGTCTAGCGTATATCTCTTTGAGTTTACTGTTTCACGTCAAAGCTCCCAATAGAAAATTTCAGTGTAGTAGTTAAGAACGTTGAAAATTGGTCTTTCCAGCATCTTTAAAAAGAAGCTAATGAAACTGCTTATAGATTATGAAAAGGCCTTCGATGAGAAGTAAGGAATAAGAAGCTGATCGAACTACTAAGGGAAAAGCAAATAAATCAGCTAGATTTGAGGTTAATGAAGACCTTTTACAATAATTAAACAGAAGAAGTTAGAGGGAGAATATACAAAACACGTACACATAAAACAAGGCGTAAGTCAAAGGATGATCAAAATACTCTAATCTTTTGAAACGGAGCTATTCAGAAGAGTACTACAAATATCTTCGGCAGTCAAAGTCACAAATGAAGAAGTTCTACGTAGAACATCCACCGGAAGAGTGGAATAACAAGCATAAAGACAGGCAAATTGGAAAACTTCGAGCGCGTACTGAGAGGACAGCATTACGAACTATTGAAAGTGATTGTGCAGTGAAAAATAGAGGGATGAAGAAGTATGGGGAAACGAAGAATGTCAAGGCTGCGTAAGTTGAGCTGTACATTGGTCCAGTGATTTAGAGCAGCTATAAACAAAGTCTAAATAGTGACGATGATTGCCAATCTTCATTTGAAGACGGCACAATAAGAAAAAGATAAGATTGAACCCCAGAAAGGTCTTTCTCGAGCCTAAGGAGACTGAAAAACTATTTACGAAACACTACAAGTGAAAACAGACTTAATGGTTTGGCTCTCATGAACATTCACTATGGAACAGAAATTCATGCAGATGAAGTAGTGGATATATTTAAAAGAAAAAGCCGAAGATTTATGTGCAGGGAAAAATAGAGGGATGAAAAAGCATGGGGAGACGAAGAATATCAAGGCTGCGTAAGTTGAGCTGTACATTGGTCCAGTGATTTAGAGCAGCTATAAACAAAGTCTAAATAGTGACGATGATTGCCAATCTGTATTTGAAGACGGCACAATAAGAAGAAGATAAGATTGAACGAATATATTATAACCTATCAATACGATATCGATGACCCTTCTAACACCAACTTCCAAACAATTCCGGTTTGACATGCCCATATTAAGGCGCCATCTATACGCGAAAATCAAAAGTACTACCCAATTAAAACCAGCTTCGAAGCAATCCACTATCACCTGCGGTTTTTATTGTAACACCATCGGGAACCGTATAATGATCCTAATATATATATCTTTCATTCCTGTGAGAATGATAAAATTTAGAACATATTAATTTTGATATATTATCGGCCATAACCATATTTAATAGCAGCTGATTTTACTAAGCCTCTTAAGGAAAGTTCATTTTCATAAACATTGAGATATTTACCGAGGAATTTACACTTGACATAGTTGCTTAAGTAGCTTCATTGTACGGTAGGATATCCCGAGTATTTTGAATAATTCAAAACGATTTACGATTCCGGAAAATGGAAGATACACAGTCCAGATTAAAGGTCAATGATAAATGGTAGAGACGCGGTACATACGATCATTTTATTCTTCGAATTTTTTATTAGATTAAAATATGAATTCAAATTGTTTTCTTTTTTTTCGCTTAGTGGCGACAATCGTCATTAATTTTGTGTTTGCAAATGTCACGTTAATTTTAAAACTTATACATTCTATAGAAGAAAGTACCGGGAATTGGTTAATAAATCATGAAATGTTTATTATTTATCCAAATTTATTGTATCGCCTTTAAAGTAGGCCCCTTCCGAAATAATACGCTTATACCAACGAATAATCCAATTGTCAAAACATTTTTAAACGTATTTTCCCGATTCGACTTCAGTTCATGCCGCGAATTCTCCTTTTTCTCTTCTATGAACTCAAAACGGGTGCCTCAAAGTGGCCGGAGCCATATCAGGTGAATACGGTGGTTGTTCCATCGAAACTCCTCAAATACCATCGTGTTTGTTGAGTTTTTGGCCACAAATTCGTTCAGAATGAGACGGTGCTTTGTCAAGATGCAAAATCCATGTCATCAGCGATCTTTACGTGATTGAGTTTCTGAAGAAAATTCAGGCTTTTTGGCAGTAGTCGAGCGACAATGCGCTTCATGCCCAAACAATCCTTCACTGTAGCGATGTCAACTTCAGTTGAAGACGTTGATGGCCGATCAGAGCGAGGCAAATCTTCCACCCCATCTCGACCGATTTATATATATATATATATATATATATATATATATATATATATATATATATATATATATATAGTTATATAATATATATATATATATATATATATATATATATATATATATATATATATATATATATATATATATATATAGTTATATAATATATATATATATATATATATATATATATATATATATATATATATATATATATATATATATATATAGTTCCAAAAATATATATATATATAGTACCAAATAAATAGCTTAAGCTATTCATCAATTAATAATCAACATCTGGAGTAGTGATCATAAGGAAAAGAATAGAATTTGTTACTTCTTTATTCCAAATGTCCATAGACTTCAGAAAAATATACGGCTAATAGCAAGTTGGAAATACCAGCTAAGCCATATTAACCTGGACCAAACTGCCGTAATTAAAATCTAACAACACATTAGGATAAAATCTGAGATTGGAGAAGGTTTGAGATAGAGGGATGGATCGGTACCAGTAAGTGAAGGTTAAGAAAGTAAGACGAAGGTTAATATATATAAAATACTCATTGGGCCAGTTATCACTTATGGCTGCGAGCAGTTAATCCTCACAAAGAAAACAGAAGAGACGTTTGCAGTATTTGAACGAACAAACAGTACACGGAAGAATTTTTGGTGCAGAGAATGAAAATAGAAATTGGAGTATCGGGTATATCTTTGAACTAAACCAATTACACAAAAATCTGGATATTGTAGACTATACAGCTATCAGATGGGTAGAATATATGACGAGAATGGCAGAAAGCTGAATACCATAGAGAATCATGGTGTGACGAGTGGGTGCATATAGGGAACTTTGCAGATGTTTCAACAACATCTCATTTGGCATCTTCGGTACTTACTGTTTTTTTCTTGGGTCTTCAGAAAGTCATGCTATTGAGTACTAAAAGAAAAAGAAAAGTTTATCCATGTTCTTTTTCGAAAAAGCGATTGTGTTCCTTCCACATTATCAATTTTATCGTAATCATTTTTTTTATAACAAAATAAATTAGGATTAGAATAATGCTTCCTATTGTCAGGGCTACTGCATAAGTTTGCTGGTGAACTGTACTTTTACCTTGGATCGAATATAATATTATAACAGATTTGTCATCAGTTTTTTAAATTAGACGCAAAATTTGCGTTATTTAATTTTTTATCACACGCTTTTTTTACCTCTTTGTTATTAGCTTCATTAACGGCAGTCAAGTAGGTACCTATTTGTTAAAATTTTCATTTGCTTTCATAAAATTTTGGCTTTCTTTCACAAATAACGCATCAGATGTAATCATTTAGTATGTGGATTATTTAACAATTATTTCTATAATAAAATAGAAATATATATATATATATATATATATATATATATATATATATATATATATATATATATATATATATATATATACATACAACACATATATATACATAACAACATAAATATCGTATATATAGATTTTTTTTCCATATTCTACATTTATCAACTTTTCTACATAATTTCCATTTTTGTTCAAGCAATTGTCATACCGTTCAACAAGTTTTTGAACTCCAACGTCGAGGACATCTGCCGCCTGTGAAGGAGCCCAATCCATGACAGCAGTTTTAACTTATTCGTTGTCGCTGAACCGCGGTGACCACCAAGAAATTCTTTTAAAGTACCAGTGCAAAGTCTGGACTGTAAGGTGGATGATCCAGTTCTTCCCATTCAAAAGTCCTGATTGTATCTTGTGGTTATGCAGAAACATGTGGCCTCGCATTGTCATCACATCATATCGGAAGACAATAGGCCAAGCCGAAGTTTCCTTAAGGTGGCATAATACGCATCATAATTGATTGACACTAACAAAATACCATTTCCTATCCTAAAAGACATTTGCCATGATCTTTCGTGCTGAAATTGTCTGTTTGGCTGTCACCCTGGTTGTCGACGATGTGTCGCCATTCCATTGGCTGTTGCTGGGACTCAGGAGTCAAGTGAGACATCCAAGTCATCTCCTTCCTGATTGCATCGAGTCAAAAACTGTCTGAAAGCAGTCTTGGAATCCACCGAGAGCACAATTTCGATAATTAAATTTAATTAATTAATTAATTTTTCCGAAATAATGGTGTACAAAACTGACCTTGAAACCTGTGGATATTCGCTTGATAACTATGAAATCGTGAATCGCCGGTTCTCTCGAATTTTGTTGTCCACGAACCAAACCTTCAGAACTCAAAAAACGTCGGCTAGGGTGTGGTTCATCATGCACATTAACCCGCCCGAGCTTGAACATTCCCACTCATTTTCGAACTATTGCCACTCATTAGCATTATCACGGTAAACCTTACAAATCTAACGAATTTTCGGTGCTGACAAGCTTTTTGCACTCAAGAATAGAATTACATATCGTATCTTACAGTCGGCGGGCGACTCAATTTTCTTAACCATTTTAAACTTATACAGCTCAGCACACAGACAGACGAAAAGTTGCACGGAGCCAAATCCGGATTATAAGGGGGCTGGGGGACCACCAGGGTGTTGCTCCGGGCCAGGAAGTTGGTAACGATGAAGGACGTGTGGCTGGGGGCATTGTCATGGTGGAGCTTGACCGTGCCTTTGATGTCAGCCCACACACGCGCGACCCGGCGTTCCAATCTCTTGAGGAGCCTCCAGGTAAAAAGCTGAGTTGACAGTTTCTCCCTGCGGTACATACTCAAAATGGACGATTCCTCGGGCTTCAAAGAAGAGAATGAGCATCGTTTTGATGCGAAACTTGCTGATTCGCGTTTTCCTGGGGCGGTGGGATGATTTTATGTGCCACTCGCTGCTCTGTCTTTTCGATTCTGGATCGTACTCGGACATTCAAGATTCGTCTCCGGTTACAACAGAGTTAAGAAAGTCCGGCTCATTTTGAATCAAATCCAACAATTCGTGATAGCGCGAAATTCGAAGTTCTTTCTGATCTTCCGTCAACACTTTCGACACAAGCTTCGCGCAGACCTTGTGTGCATCAGCAATTTCCCGGATGCTCAATCGACGGTCGAAACGCAAAACTTCGCGCACACGATCCACGTTTTCGTCGGTTTTGGCCGTTGCTGGACGTCCAGAACGGGGTTCGTCGGCGACCTCCTCCCGGCCCTCCTTGAGCCCCTTGTGCCACCTCCCTGACTGTGGTCTTGAAATGCAGTCGTCCTTGTAGGCCTCTTGAGGCATCTGGAATATTTCGGTTGCATTTTTTCCATGTTTCACGCAAAACTTGATGGCGCATGTCTGTTCAAGCGAACGCTCCATCGAGCTGGCACGTATTTCCGCTCACACTGCTCGGAGCAAACTGGTGACCAGCTGCGTTGGAAGGATAGAGCCCCCACCACATTTCTCGACCGGTTTTACAACGCTACCATGGATGGTCACGTCACAATAAAATCATGCGAATTACTTTCATAATGGACCAGATATATATATATATATATATATATATATATATATATATATATATATATATATATATATATATATATATATATATCCAGTCATTGAACTCATGACTGAGCATTGTATCCAAAGACTTTATGTATCGGGATGTCAATTTCGCCATCCACAACTTATGCCCAACGGCGGTCTTCTGCCATTAACTTGCCTTGAACAATTAACCATACACAAGGCTGCTTAGGCGGTTAACTAAATATAGATCTTTGATGACAGATTCATTTGTTCGTCTAGCCGTTCATCCTCCGCCTTGAATTTCGAAAGCTTTGATTTGTTTTCAGTTATCAGTAACCTTCATTGTCCAAGTTTCAGAGCCGTAAAGAAAGATCGAGAATGCAAGTGATTGAACCAGTCTCTTCATTGTGGTAAGATCTACAGAATGATGTATCTACATTTTCAACAGATTCTCCATAGCAGCGCGTTCCAGTACAATGCGCCCATTTATTTTTGTTCCACAGTCACCAGTATCTCCCACTGGCTCTTTGGAGATTTGACTGTGAATTGAATTACATACATCTTGTCCTCTATTGATTGTCTTTTCTACTATTATTTGTCTTTTCTCAATTAATTTTCAGACCCAGTGTTCCATCCTCATCCAGCAGACGTTTTAATATTTCAGTAGCCTCTTGTACACTACCCGCCATTAGTATGACGTCGTCTGCAAAACAAAGGTTACTGATTTTATTTCCGTCAAGCAAAAATCTTCATTTCCAGTTATTTAGTCATGATATAATATATTCATACACATCGGTATATGGTTCTCTCATAAAATGCTAAAATTCTAAATTAATCATAATGAAAGAGAAGTAACTGTTACTTTATGAAAAAAGCACATTGTTGACTAACAAAAAAAAAGTAAACTTTATGTGGTGATGTGTCAACTCATCGTCTTGTCGACGATCAAATTTAAATTGAATTGAACGAGGAAAAGCACCATATATGGCAAAAAGTATTCGACATAATCCGACATTATCCCTATACGTCAAATAGTAACGATTCGTGAATATTTCTGTCTGCTCGCATTTCTCACTCGGTTTTGATAGAATCTTATAGCTGGAGTAATTTATAAAATCACCCGTGAATGTAGAGAATGCGTCTGGATTCGTGCGAATTTTATCTATGTCTTCGAAATGGTTTTTGCATTCCGATAACCGTATGAATGATGCGAACGCATTAATTCCAATTTAATATAATTTCTTAGGATTTCCTCATTTCATCTAGGTGCATAACAATATTTAGAAGAAATAGTTTCTGGCTTGAACATCAGTCGGTACATATCTGTTTAAGTTAGCGTAATACCAGGGTCAGAGTTAAATTATTGATATGCGGGAAAACTTTTTAAGCTACATATACAGAAATTTTTGATTTTATAAAATTGTTCCTTCCAGTATTGATGTTTTTTTCTGTATGTTATGTTTTCTCTATGTATACTTAGCGTAATATCAGGGTCAGAGTGAAATTATTGATATGCGGGAAAACTTTTTAAGCTACATATACAGAAATTTTTGATTTTATAAAATTGTTCCTTCCAGTATTGATGTTTTTTTCTGTATGTTATGTTTTCTCTATGTATACTTAGCGTAATATCAGGGTCAGAGTGAAATTATTGATATGCGGGAAAACTTTTTAAGCTACATATACAGAAATTTTTGATTTTATAAAATTGTTCCTTCCAGTATTGATGTTTTTTTCTGTATGTTATGTTTTCTCTATGTATACTTAGCGTAATATCAGGGTCAGAGTGAAATTATTGATATGCGGGAAAACTTTTTAAGCTACATATACAGAAATTTTTGATTTTATAAAATTGTTCCTTCCAGTATTGATGTTTTTTTCTGTATGTTATGTTTTCTCTATATATATTTAGCGTAATATCAGGGTCAGAGTGAAATTATTGATATGCGGGAAAACTTTTTAAGCTACATATACAGAAATTTTTGATTTTATAAAATTGTTCCTTCCAGTATTGATGTTTTTTTCTGTATGTTATGTTTTCTCTATGTATACTTAGCGTAATATCAGGGTCAGAGTGAAATTATTGATATGCGGGAAAACTTTTTAAGCTACATATACAGAAATTTTTGATTTTATAAAATTGTTCCTTCCAGTATTGATGTTTTTTTTCTGTATGTTATGTTTTCTCTATGTATACTTAGCGTAATATCAGGGTCAGAGTGAAATTATTGATATGCGGGAAAACTTTTTAAGCTACATATACAGAAATTTTTGATTTTATAAAATTGTTCCTTCCAGTATTGATGTTTTTTTCTGTATGTTATGTTTTCTCTATGTATACTTAGCGTAATATCAGGGTCAGAGTGAAATTATTGATATGCGGGAAAACTTTTTAAGCTACATATACAGAAATTTTTGATTTTATAAAATTGTTCCTTCCAGTATTGATGTTTTTTTCTGTATGTTATGTTTTCTCTATGTATACTTAGCGTAATATCAGGGTCAGAGTGAAATTATTGATATGCGGGAAAACTTTTTAAGCTACATATACAGAAATTTTTGATTTTATAAAATTGTTCCTTCCAGTATTGATGTTTTTTTTCTGTATGTTATGTTTTCTCTATGTATACTTAGCGTAATATCAGGGTCAGAGTGAAATTATTGATATGCGGGAAAACTTTTTAAGCTACATATACAGAAATTTTTGATTTTATAAAATTGTTCCTTCCAGTATTGATGTTTTTTTCTGTATGTTATGTTTTCTCTATGTATACTTAGCGTAATATCAGGGTCAGAGTGAAATTATTGATATGCGGGAACACTATTTAAGCTATATATACAGAAATTTTTGATTTTATAAAATTGTTCCTTCCAGTAATTTATTTCTGTATGTTATGCTTTCTCTATGTATAGTAAAGTTTGCTTACTTTTCTAAATAGATCTTCTTTTATCTACAATATATTTTTTTTATTTCTCGTCTTGTTTCTATAAGCTATCTTATAATTTTCAGTAAGTACGAGACATACTTTGATTTTTTTGTATTCCTGAAACTTAAAATAGTAACAGAAATTCCCAATTTTTGTTTATAATACTAAAACAAACTTTATTATTATTAAAAAATTATTATTTATTGATAAAAAGTAAGGAATTGACTTCATTATTTTTAATCCACTAAGTTCGACAAAAAGAGATGTGGCAAGAGCGCATAGCGCATACATGTAAATATATATTCAATTGTATATATATATATATATATATATATATATATATATATATATATATATATATATATATATATATATAAAATTTTGACACTACAAGATTGAAAATATATATTAAAAAAATATGCTCTAGATATAAAGGTAAATTCTGTAAGAAAAATAACTGTTTTAACCTTAAATTGAGAAATGTCAACATAGTAATTTCTCTCTTTTGTTATAATTCTATCTCTTTTTTTCCTCAGCTGGTTGAGCGAAATTTCCAGAACTTTGGTCAAGTTTTTTGTTATAAGTAACCCAAAGTTAAAGAAAAAAAGTATGACTTCAATTATTTAAATAATTATCTCGGTAACCCGATATTATTCATATATAACATTCTGCAAATATTAAACTTTTATCATGTGATATGTTTTACTCTATAAAGTTGGAAAATTAATAGTGGAAAAATAGAAAAATCTGTGGCGAAAATAATTCTACCATAAGAGACTGTGTATAAGAACGGTTTAAAAATATCATTTTTATAAATAACTAGACGCATAAACTAGATATGCCATCTTCATAAACTCCATACACCATCCGTCGGAAAGTCGGCGTAATTATTAGAATTAGAATTAATAGGTTCTCGGGTAGAACTGCGTTTTAGAATTATAAAATCTTGTTGTTTCGGCTTCCACTTAGAAGCCATTATCAAGAGAATCTAGTTGATTTACTCCGAGACCTCAATCTGCCTACTTCCCAGAATTTACAAGTAGAAAAAGTGTGAGTATTTTGTTAGTTGTTTGACTTCTTCTTGCTCTCACATTTGTGGATGATTTGGTGATTGATTGATTTGGTGATTTTTTTATTACGGCATCATTTTCGGCAACACTTTCGTATGTTTACAAAAAAGCTATATGAACCGTTCAGATACAAAAGTATTCAACGGAGGCTTTAAGAAAAACCAGACTGCTTCCATATCCAGTCAAAAGGAATTCCTAGCAGAGTGAAACCCAAAGATCTGCATATGAGAGACGTAAAGATCTATTAAGCAAGCACAAAAAAAAGGAAAGGAGTGAAGAAAACTGTAAAGTCTGGAATATAATAAACATGTGTTGGATAAATTTCACTATAATAAAATTTGCAGTAATTCCGAAGAAACTAGTGAAGACGAAGATCATTGTTTCTCCAAACAAACGGAAGAAATACCTGATTTGCGAGTTTAAGACAGTTTTATGTGCCATTTCTAAGAAAAAGCATTTTCAAATACAGTTTCCTTTTTTTGTTCAATGAAATTTGATTCACTTTCATCCTCAAATCCAACCACTTTATTTCGTTTGGTTTGAAACTACATTTAATCCACAGTTTGGTAGCAAACGCCACTAAACACCAGTTTTAAATCTAAATTGTGATTTTATATCTACTTCAAGAGACATGTTTGTTGAATTTTTGACACTTGTTCTTGACACTGACACTGACTTTTAACACAAAAAAATACACACTAAACACCAAAATCATCTCAAAATATTTTTACGGTTATTTACGATCTGGATACGGATATTTAAATCTGCAAAACATTTTCCTGTAAACGTTTGATGAAGTATTTAAAAAAAATATATCAAACATTAACTAAAACAAAATATAATATATTTCCAATTTAAATTTGAATACTTTTGAAACACATTTTTGTTAACCATAATACCTGCAGTAAACGTCTTCATATTTCTTTCCTTTGTTTGAATAAAAAAGTAAACGAATGAAAGGTCATCGGATATTGAGATAGTGCCGTGACGTATATTGGCGAGTAGTTCGCGACGAAGAATGTAACCGGCCAGGCCGGTCCATCCAATCTCAGCTGAAATATACCGGCCGGAGAGCGAACCAGACAGGTGACACGGACTTGCTAGTGCCAGTGCATTCTGCGAATACTTTGTCAGGTATTCGGCAATGGGCGTCAGACAGCTGGTTGGTACGAAGCCGAGCGTAGAAACAGCCCAAGGAATTGGAAAAAACATCACTGTTAATTATGTTATTTGCAATTGTCTGTTATTTATATTGGAAAATATTTATAACATACGTACAGGCACTGCTATGGAGATCCCTGTAAAATTATCTGTAAACAACTGGAAGGAACAAAAATTAATGGACTGAAATGGTTTCATTGTCATTATAAATTTTATTTTACATTTATGCACTGGACTTAATTAATTATTCTAACATTTATGCCATACAGACCTCAGAAATCTCATTAATTTTGGCTTCAAGCATTAAAATTAAGATTCTTAGAATTTATTTTTGGATATTCTAAAGTAAAAATAACCGGGTTATAAGTAATGTCGTTTTTTGACACTGCACAAAATTTTATTTTGTTTAAGAATAAATAGTTTTAATTTAGAATAAAGTCACCATCGTAATTGATAATCTTCGCCCATCTCTATGACAAGCTTTCTATTTCCTTTTTGTAAAATGAGGGAGATTTTGAACTAAAATATTCTTCTAGTGCAGTTTTGATAGCTGACATATGAGGAATGTTTTTTCCCCGAAAAAAAAAATGTTCTAAAGATCTGTAAAATATGGTAGTCTGGCAGTGCAGCATCAGTAGAATACGGTGAGGGAGGAAGTATATCCCAGTCGAATGTTTTGATTTTTTTTTGGGTAATTCGGACACTGAGGTCTTGTATTGTCTCAATACAAGTCTGTGTATGATTTCATTAATGATTACATAGATTTACATTGTATACATTCGGGAGTTCCTCAAGGAAGCATTCTGGGACCGATATTATATGTCCTGTATACAGCTGATCTCCTAACAACAAGGACCAGCAGGATAGCAACATAGGCAGTCTTGTCAACCAACCGAAATAATATCCAATAGTGGCGCATCAAGGCCAGTGAAATTAAATTAAAATTAACAACTGCCAACTGATGATTAACATAAAAAAACCAAAATGCACCAAACGGAAACAACAAAGACTCAAACTAAGCCAAATGTATTGGCTCATTGACTATAAATCAAAGCTATTAATTGACAATATAGTATTGCTAAACTAAGCGTTCTTAAAATCCATCCATTTGGATATATGGTATCCAATTATACCGTCGGTAACCACAATATATCCGTTCTACATGGTGTCCCATAAGAAAATTTCTATTTCATTCGCAAATGTAACAACTGTGTTGGGCGCGGGGTGCATGTCAATCCATAGCACCGCGTTTAGAGACTTAGTCGGTATGGAGCGTTTCTCGGGAGCAGAAAGTGCGTTGTGTGTACAAGAATTTTACAAAAATAATGATTTGAGGTTCATTTGCATCTCAACGGTCATGTAAATAAGCAGAACTGTCATTACTGGAGTGAAACGAACCCGAAACAGAAGCATCAAAGAATAATATATCAGTAGGTCGTCTGCATATAGCCTTATTTTTTTATCAGGACTAATGTGTGTACCTATATCATTGATAGTAATATTAAATAGGATCAGCCCTTATCCCTGAGGAACTCCATTCGCCAGTGTAAATCGACTGGAGACTGATGGGTACACTCTCACAATGAAGTATCTGTTGAGTAGAAATAATATTATTCTTTCACTACTATCGGGTGGCAGTCGGGAAATTTCAGGGATATCTGCGTCGATTTGACGATTGGTTTAAGTATACCGGATTTACATCCTCACCTCACAAGTCCTCTACAATCCATTTTTGCAGGAAAATGAATTGTTCACGCATGCACTTTTTGTCTATGCTACAAATCCCTTTACAAATCCCTAATCAGATCCAGATTTGATTACAGTTCTGAAACTTACTCTTCTGCTCCAATAACTTATCTAAAGCAGCGTGACGTGGTCCAAAACAATGCACTCAGATCCTTATTGGGATCTTTCAGATCAAGTCCTGTTGATCACTTGAAAGATTCAAGTTGAACCACTTGAAAGATGGCGCAATTTCAAACTATTGAACATGTCTGTTCGAAATAGTGGTGCTGCTTATAGATGCTGCCAGATCGGTTAGAAATTCAACTTTAACATACCGAAACTCTCCATTGCTGCAGTTCATCCCTTCCCACGTTGTCAACTTAAACCAATCACTCAAGACAGCTCCCTGTTGAGATTCAATAAACAAAACTATGAGCACGCTGTGCTGAGAGCACTGTTTACCAGTTACAGAGTACCCTAACTTCATGGCTATATACACAGATGGCTCTAGATCTTCTGAGGGGGTTGGTATACCACACCACAAACCTAAAGTTTCCTTTAAATTGCACGACCGCTGTTCCGTTCCGAATCTTGAACTGGCAGCAATAAGGGAGACTCTCAGATTCATAGCGACAGCATCATACACGCGTTAACTAATTCGCAGTGACTCCTTAAATACTCTTCGTTGTTTGAAGAAGGACAGTTTTCATCTTCCTGCGGTTGCTGATGGTCTTTGCTTGATGCAAAACTTATCATTTCGTCACATAAAATATGCCTTTGGATCACCAGTCACATTGGTATCGAAGGCAATGAACAGACTAATCTATTAGCAAACAGAGGCGCCTCCATGAATAGATCTATTCTTAATGCGTTTTCTCTAAACTATTTTCACAGAGAACTCCTACTCGGTATCAGAAACAAAATTCAAGCAGACTGGACGAACACTGAACAATTTGGAAACAAACTCTTGGCAATTAGGAAATAATTATTTACACATTCATTTAATCCGCTTAAGAACCGGTCACTGCCAATTCTCCCATAGTTATCTCATGCAGAGTAAAGCCCCTCCTATGAGCCCCTGGTGAGATACACCATTAACAGTCCTTCACATACTACAGGACTGTCAGGAATTAAACATCCTCAGAGCATCCCGCAACCTGCGACAAAACCTGCCTCTAATTCTTTCAGTTGATAATTTCCAACATCTTGTGGATTTTCTAAGTAGGATTAATCCAAATATAATTCTAGTTAACACTTTAAGTATAATAATGTAAATGTCTTTTTTTTTCTCTGTTCTGTCCTAATATTCTATGTTCAATACATTTTTATTTTACTGTCCTTGTCGTATCCAGTTAGGATTTTAACCTGTTCATGACCATTTTTAACAATTTTCTTCCATTCTATCATTCTATGTCTAATAAAACTTAATAGTACCATCCTGCCCTATCCACTTTCACATCATCGAACATTTCAAGAAACTCATAATGACATCAAAGACTGTCTTCTCGGATATGTTACCTTTGAACAGGATCTCTATATCGGGTATTATGACCTCCGGCATGGTGCTACCAACACCTTGGCCGTGAAATGACCATAGATGTATGGTCGGACTACACCCAATTCTACTTCTACAAGCATTAAAAACCCCTACTTCCGAACAAAGTCACAGTATGGGCTGCAATGCCAGTGCCGGGAATAATCGGCCCGAACTTTATTGAAGACGGCACGGGACGGCAGTTACCATCAATTCAGAGCTCTATGTCAAAATGAGGACAATTATAAAGAATTGTAAGTAAGAAAAGAAACATGGAAGCAAACTAGACAAACTAAAAGAAAATATGAAAACAATCAACTTAATGAAATAGAAAAAGATTTCCAAAAAAATAACACCCGAAATTTTACAAAACATTTAAAACTAAATTAACAGGCTATCAACTCCAAAGTCTTCGCTTCCAAAAGGAAAACGGACAATTAGCTCTAAATAACCAAGACAATTTCAAAGAACTTGCCAAATATTTTGAACAACTACTAAACTGTCCTGAGCCCTTAAACAAATTACCAACACTAAACCCTGGACAAACAAACCCAGATTCATTACCACCGAATGAAGATGAAAGAATTAGGCAAATCAAACGACTTAAAAATAACAAAGTTTTGGTGAAGATAGAATCACTGCTGAACTTTTGAAATCCGCTAGTCCAGGTACAGTCAAGGAAATAACCAAAATTCTACAAGAAGTTTGGCGAACCGAACGGATTCCGGAAGATTGGAAAGATGCTCAAATCCATCCACTGCACAAGAAAGGAGATAGAACGGATGTAAATAACTGTAGAAGGATATTTCTTCTCCCAGTTTGTCACAAGATTCTATCTCAATGTCTACCAGATAGAGCACAGGGACAGTTAGAACCTAAAATTGGTGAATATCAAGCAGGTTTTCGACCGGGCAGATCCTGTCCTGAACAGATCCTGAATCTAAAGTTGATCCTAAGACATTAAAAACTGTACAATAAAAATCTCGTCTGTATATTTGTAGATTTCAAAAAAGCATATGATTCTATTGACCGCGAATCTTTATTCCAAATCTTGAAAGAACAATGACTAGATCTGAAAATGCTGGCAATTATTAAAGCAACATTAACTAACACAAGGTCAAAAGTTAAACTCATGGGTGATATTTCAGAGCCCTTCAAAATTAAAACTGGAATGAGACACGGGGATTGACGCTCGCCACTCTTATTTAATTGTGTTCTTTAAGTAATACAGAAGTGACGTGAAAAAAAATCGGCCCTGAATATTGACCAGCCCATTAAACTGGGGAGAACCAACATCAAAATTGATTGTCTGGCGGTTGCTGATGATCTAGTAATTCTGGCTCAAGATATATTAACGGCACAAAAACAGATTGAAATCCTAAAAGAAACAGCAGAAAAGGTAGGACTACAAATTTCCTTTGAAAAGACACAATACATGACCTGCAACAGACTAAGAACACCATTTCTAAAAACAAAATATGGTAACATCAGGCGAGTCTCTCAGTTCAAATATTTGGGTGAAATAATCATGGAAAATGGGTTGGAATAAGCGACCAATAACGGTAGATATCAAAAAATGGGAATGGCATTGAGACTTGCACAAAATATTTACTACAAAAATGCATATCTAAAAACACAAAATTGAGACATTACAACACAGTTATTAAACCAGAATGTCTATATGGGGCAGAAATGCTCATTTTGAATAGAAAGAGAAACATCCAGGACATTGAAAAGAAAGAAAGAAAAATCATAGGCCCCAAACAAATAAATAGCACAACATACCGACTTCGAGAAAACCAAGAAATCAAACAATACACAGATATACATAGCGATATACATAGCGATATGAAAAAAAGAAGACTTAAGTTTTACGGACACATAAAATGGACGAATCCGAGTAGGCTAACTAGACAAATAGTCGAATTTTATGAAAATAGGAGTAGAGCTAAAGTAGAAATAATTAAATGGATTGCTACAATTAAAGAGGACCTAAGATCAGCAAATACTACGCAAAGTGAAATTCCGGACAGAGGCTGTTTCAGACACAAGGTTAACGTTTGGAAGGTTGGCCAGAGGGAAAAATGTAAGAAGACTGGAACAACTTGCTCTGACGAAAAGTCGGAAACAGTAAACGCCTCTAATTTTACTTCGCGTGGTCCACCAGGGCCGATACGTGAATAATAATAATAATAAAATTTTTTTGATGGACGTCTATCTTTTATTTATATCGCTATATCAAAAAGAAACTTTATTTTGGAAAACTTATTACCAAGGCCCTAAAACAAAAAATTACGAACCATCGTTGATGTTTCGGACTCCGTCCCAGTGAAGTCATGGCACTATTCATCGATTTAGTGTTGAGTACAGTGAATGAGTGTCACTGCACCCTAATGTGTCAGCCACCTAATTAAATGTGCCAGACAGTCCGCCTAAACTTCTAGACAAATAAGAGGTGTAGCTATTAAATATTGAGACTGACGCTGCTACAAAAGAAGTACGCATGCGCCAAACGCCAGCAACCAACAACTGGTTAGCGTAAAGCCATCTCTTTCGAATGCAGTACCTATCGCTTCTATAAACAAATCCGCACGATAGTAGCCTTCGTTCGCATTAGAATTGTTTTTTTGTTTTGCCGACGAAATGTTAAGTGTAAGAATAGAGCAACGATTTGTTGTGAAATTTCATTTGAAACTTGAAAAAACCGCATGAAACTTATAATTTATTGAAAGAAGTGTATGGCAAGGAATGTTTATCACGTGCACGTGTTTTTGAGTGGTTTAAGTATTTGCAAGATGACCGAGAAAATGCTGAAGATGATCCACGCCCGGGTCGCCCTTCCGAGTCGAAAACTGATGGCAATATCGAAAAAATCGGTAATCTGGTTCGGTTTGGCCATCAGTGTCGTATTCCTGCGATTGCTGAAATTGTAGGAATTGACAAAGAATGCGTACGGCAAAGTTTACATAACAATTTTAACACGCAAAAAGTGTGACACTCACGTTTGAACAAGAAGCTCGCAAAATGTTTGTACTAGCTAGTTGAAGCTTGTAAAATGTTGACACTTTGAATGCCATTGAAAATGACCCAAACTTATTGGAAAGGATAATAATATGTGACGAATCGTGTTTTTTTGATCTTGAACCGAAATGCCAATCCATGCATTGGAAGAGCCCAAATTCACCGAGAACCAAAAAAGTTCGAATGAGCAAATCAAAATTCAAAACAATGATAATTGTTTTTTTCGATATTCATGGGATTGTGTACCTTCATTGGGTTCCTGAATATCAAACTATTAATCAACATTACTATCTTCACGCTCTTGCTGAACTTCGTGAAAGAATAAGAGAAAAAACGAACCGAATTGTGGAAGGACAAGTCACCAAGACAATACGCCGGCTCATTAACGCATTGTCTACCAAGAGATTTCTAGCCAAGTACAGCATCCTAGATCCCAGACCATCTGCCTTAGTCGCTGGATCTTGCGCCGTGCGACTTCTATCGATTTCCTAAGGTGAAATCTGCATTAAAAGAATCAAGATTTGAGTCCGTTGAAGGCTGTGAAAGAGAAAGCGACACTCGTTCTGAAGAAGTTGTCAGAAGAAGACTTCCAGCACTGTTTCGAACAATGGAAGATTCGCATGGAGCATTGTAGGAATAGAGAAGAGATCTAACTAATAAGTAAATATGTATGTAATCAAAATAAAATGTTTTACAACGGCAGTCTCGTTATTTAATAGTCACACCTCGTGCATATAAGCTCACATGGATAAATGAACTTTAGTCTTAATTTAGATTAAATTTATAATATGATCCACTATATATGATCCGTATGATTCAAGATCATCCACCTGTATCATACTAAAAGCTTAGTGCCCAATTGGCAGATTGTAGCAGTCTCAGAGTTAAATAATAATAATAATATATTTCCGAAAATCGTTTACTAGACCCTTACCAACTGCAGTAACCGTTCTTCTCTAAAACACTTAATAACCGGATAACAAGAAGAAGCTTATAGTCAAGGCCCCACACGTAATAGCATCTGGTTTTTGTAGGCATTACATTTTTTTCGGTTGCCTTCTGCCAGTTCGCCTCGCACAGGCACAAAAATTCTGACCATTGCATCATAAATAAGCCAAAGTGCGTTCATAAAAATCTCCAGCTTCATTAATAACTACTTCGGTTCGCACTCCTGTTTATATTGCACAATAATTTATACTGAAACAATCTTTTGCACTTTTCGTTTTGCCCCACGCTCAAGTACCTAGTAAATGAGTTCTTTTAAGTTGAACCATCGCCATGTGAACATAATTTAAATTTAGAATTACCTAATTTGAAGCATTTATAACTTGCGGCTGTCACAGCAATTTATTTATAGTTTGTTATTTTCTTTCGAAAACGATGCTTCAGCTTATTAGCCACGAGAAATCTATTCAGAATTATTATTTTTCTGGGTGCTGGAATATACTGCTATGATTTAAATGTTAGCGTACTTTTGTTTTAAAAATCGCGCACTTTACGTATTTATAAAATTATTAGATTTTCAAGTTGGTATGCCTATCCTTGACGTCTAACAGAAATTTCATATCATTTCGATGGTTAAATTAGAAATGATTGGCGTGTTTTGTAATTGTTTAAAATTTTTCTCGGTGATTTTTTAAAAATGGATTTGCATTAAATTTTGACTATGCACTGCAAATATTAAGAAAGTGGTGGCGAGGAGACTACAAAAAATATTTACAAGCAGTACAAGGACTTTAGTGATGGTAGTGAAGCAGTTGAAGAAGACCCTCGGCCAGGAAGACCATCCACGTCAACCACTGAAGAAAACATTGTAAAAATCAAGGATCCTGCTTTGAGTAATGGCCAGTAAACATAGCTATAAAGTACTAGTCCACATACACAGCGCAATAATAACTAGTCAATTTTTCGTTTAAAATCAAACAAATACCATTCCACCATTCCACAAGCAACATATTCATAAGATATCTCACCATTTGACTTTTTTCTCTTCCATTAATTAAAGAAACCACTTGGAGGGCGGAGTGTTGAGTTTATGGAAGCCATTCAAGAGAATTTGTGAGTGAGAGGGTATTGCTTTGAAGGACAAAAAAATTAATTTGGTTCAATATGTAAATACTTTGTGTTTAATTTAAAACGTCACCTTAGTTCTCGATAAAAGTAGTGTCATCATTGGAATTGTTACTTTTTTTTAACCACAAGAGCTTCATTAGTTCAAAGGGTGATCATTCTAGGCAACCCAATAAACTGAATAAACCCCTAATATAGGCAACCCATTTAGCAGTAGAAGAGTATTAAACGCCAAGAGCCTCCAGGGCCTGTAGCGTAATATCCAGGGCCTGTGTATAATAATAATTATTATTACTTTTTGAAATTTTAAATATCTTCTCTGTTTTTCCTATTCCGATTAATTTTTTCCTGATCTGAGGTACTAAGAAATGTCAATTTGTTCAGTCAGTGCATGTAATTTATTTCTTGTCTTCTCTGTCTAAAACCTCCACATAATATAGTAGATTTTCTTCTATTTCAGCTATAACGGCCACGTCATAATAAACTAACCGTTACTCTGAAAAGGACTTGGTAATAGAATTTAGAAGTCACTTCAGGTATTTGTTAATTCTATTACTTTCATCTCACATAAAGAATGAATCAAAACTAATAAATAAAATTCGAAAATTCCTGCTTTAAAATGTACCATCACCCAAGGACACAGTAGATCGTCAAAGTCGTTACAAGAAAAATATATTGTAAACTTTGATTAGCCACCATATTTGACAGATTAACTTAAAACTTAACATTCTAATTAAAAAGAGACTTTAGAAAAATATTCGTAATATTGAGACTGCAGTACTTATAGAGGTATATAAGCAAGTTTGTTATTAACTATTAGTCTGTAATGAGCTTTTCTGCTCATACCAAAATTAGGATTGACATTATTAGACACGCGTTTCGCTAATCAAGTTAGCATGATCAAGAAATTGAAACCGGATTTTAATCATCTCCTGATGATTAATCAGGATTTTTAATCACTCATGCCGTAGTTTTCTTTTGAGTTCGAAATGCTCTGTTTCTTTTTCAAGAATCTATGTACAGAACAAAATCTGTACATAGATTTTGTAAAAGGAAAAACAAGAACGAGATTTAGAACAAGCCTCTCAAATAAGATTTAGGACAAGCCTCTCAATGACCCGCTGAAAGGTGAATCAAAGGGGGATTATCGAGATGAAGAATAAAAAGCAGGATAACCGTTATGACATTTCCAGCTTAGAACATTTCGTAACACCGCAAACTACGTTTGACCTAAGACTCATCTCTTGAGATTAAATCGCCACTCTGCACTGTTATATCGTTAGTCACACTGAACAAGCCGCCATATAATTATAATATTGCCTAGATATCAGGGCCGATACATTCGGAGCAAATTTTTCAACCTAATAATATAATTTAAAGACAATGACATTTATTCTGTCACATAAATGTACCGAATCTAATGCCTAATTTATTAAACTTGAACAAACGAATAATTTTATGGACAAGTAACTACGCACAAAGGTTTACTAGTCGTTATTAGACATAATAATGTAACTATTATACTTCCCCCTTCTTTTCCTTCTCCATGTCCTTTAACATTTTCAGTTAGCGTTTTTCCCCGGAAGGTATGCAAAAATATCGTTAGAGGCAACACGGGTAGGGGTATAAACATTTTCATTCTTCTATCTGAAAATTACGTTTTCCAAATGGAATTAATAGAAGATACACATAGCCTGGTGTTAAATTAAAATTTTTAAAAGTCCAAGGCCATATTGTCCGCGATCTAAAACGATGGTTAGCATGTTACAATTTGCCTGTTTCCAGTTATTTGTGCGTTTTAGTTGTGAGGCTAGTTGATCATTTTTTTTTTTTGTTGACACGACGTTAAACCGTCACGATATTTTGCATGAATTTTGTTATTTATGTTTTTTTTTCATTTTAAGAGTTGAAGAATGTATCGGGAATGGAAATGATACAAAAAGTTGTTGATGTTAAAGTTGATAATGGTAAATGTTAGAAGAATTTCATCCGCCCCAAATTCTACCGAAGTTAAATTAATTACACTAGTTTACACGGTTTTTGAAAGTTGTTAATGAAAGTTGAAGTTGAGTCTGAGAGTTGTTAATTATTATTTATTTAGGTAAGAATTATCCAGAAAAAAATAATATAAACATTCTGTCACGTCTGCTTTTAAAAATGTTTATTTTATTAAAAATGGAAAAAATCTTAGTATAAATAATTTAAAAAAATTAAAAATTGTTACTTTTCCAATTCTTTTTATAGTTTTTTGGTTCGGTTTCTCTTATAATAAACCAACAGTAATCCCCTAACATGTTTTCATCCTAAAATCCTTGATGTCGTTCTTTGAAAATCTTTAGATCCCTCATACCTAAGTTTTCAGGAAAAAAACTCAAATGCGAGTACAGGAAATGAATCTTCAATAACATGTACAATTCCATCTGTTGAAAATTTTTCAATAAATCAGCAACAATATCTTTATAATTTTCAGTTTTTTTATTTCCCAAAAATTTTTCGACAACCATTTTGACTTTCAAGCAGCTTTTTCATTAACAGATAAAATGCTTTCAAACTGAGGATCTTTTGATAGTTGTAAATATCTTATAAAATCATTTAATTCAGTTTGGTTAATTAAATGTGGAGTGTTTCCTTGAAGAGAGAAATCGCCAGAAACACTAAAATCAATTTAACTTCAACATCACTTTCATTGTCATCTTCTGGTATATTTTGACTCGAATTACCGGGACAAATTGAATATGGAAAGTGGTGAACCAAATGGAAGGTATACGTTATCTCCTAATGATCACTGGTGTAGAATGATTCTACCCACTTTTTATCTTGGTTCGCAACAGGAAATCCAAAATAATGAAGATATGTACTTTTTAATAAATCTGCAATGGGTCTTTTTTTTTGAATATATCTATTCGACATTTTAATTCAATTTGAAACAAGATTTTTGTTGTTTGAACCGAATAAATAAATATTAAACTGAACTTACCACGTAGGTTAGTTGATAAAGAAATTATTTGACTGTAAAAAAAATGTGACGTGAAAGAATATTCCTGCTAATACTGTTAGGTTTAAGGTTCACTTCCGCATCGTTTTTCATGGTGTTCACATCGTGTGAAGCGAGGCGGGTGTCATTGCCTATTATTATCCACGTGCATTTGAATCATCTTAAGAGTTTTATTTTGTTAGAACGGAGTTTTATCGAGAGAAAGTAGTGGTGAAAGCCATCGAAGTAGTATTTTGATAACCCGTCTTCAGATTTCATTTTTTGAGAAATTTATATTAGTGACTGTGATTGTGTAATTATTTTTATCGAACAGTATTTGACCCATTGTCACGCCGGTAACCAGGCCGGATGAAGCCGGATGCTTCCAGTGGTATTTACATTATATAATAAACTGCTATAGTAAATTTCAATGACGAAGTTAGGGCTTCGAGCCAGACTAATCTTCGCCACTCCTAATGTGCTGGCTAATTGCCCACCGCCTGGAGCAGAAGCCAAGTTACTTAAGAAGAAGAAGAAGAAGAAGAAGAAGAAGAAGAAGAAGAAGAAGAAGAAGGTTTAAGGTTAACATATTTATATTAATTTCTTTCGGGTATATAAATAAAGTTAAAATTTGTAGTGTTATTAATTGATTAATTTTTTGATTTAAACCTAACTTTTCATCGGTACTTAAATCAGTTATCATATTTAATAGCTAACAAAGTATGCCACAAGGAATTATTTTGCTTTTTAGATACACGATACACGATACACTAGTTTTTATCTTAAACATTATTTACTTTCTTTGTTCTGGGATTTATTATTTAAATGTAAATTAAAATTTATTAAATTAAACAGTAGTTTGCTAGGTAAATTAATGACCACCATACTCCGAGAACCCCGAAAAACCGTAGCCGTGTCTTCTTCCGCAGATGAAACCGTTTCCACTTAATTTGGTGCACTTTAATTCGCACCCACCCACTCTTTAGACTGTTGCTGCACTTTTGTTCCATCTGAGGGCGTTTAGTCTGAACAATACATATCCTTCAGTTGATCCAGTAATTAGCGTAAAGTTGTTGATGCCTAGTTGACCACAGTGTTAATGAGAATCCGAAAGAACCTTAGCCATATCATTTCCTATAGATGAAATCGTTTTCATTTTCTTTGGGGTATTTTCATTTACTACATCCCTGCAGTGTTGTTTAATTATTGACTTGTAATAGTGAACCTATAATACTTTTATCTACGGTTGAAATAAATTATAGTTTAAAAAAATTAAAAACTCAGAAAGCAAATACTTGATCCCGACGATTATGTTCAGGATAATGAGACGAAGTTATTCAATTATTGTATTGTCATCGGCCCTTGATAAGTGTGCAAAGTTTCAATTTAATCTGACTGTTTTGAAGTGGGTGAAAAGGACGTACAAAAATTCCGTTACATAGATAGATACAGATGAAGCTAATAAAAGCGTGTTAAAAAGTTCGAAGAGACTCGTCAGAATTGCATTTAAACAAGTTCAAACTCAAAAAAAAAGTTCAAAAAAAAAGGAAGTATTCATTCGAATACATCTTTTAGGTAGACAGTTTTGGTAGACTGCCTATTAAGATGTTTACAATGTCAGCAACTTTAGTCCACTTACCTTCAGCAGGCAATCATTTAGTATGACCTTAAGGATCTTTGTGAGGATTTTGTCGATTGCAGTGGTTTGAGTTTATTAAAAAGTTGCACGGTAGGCTTGTGGAGAGCATAACTTTCAGGCATACCTGGTGCCTAGATGGAACCTGGGCGGGCCACGAACGGTTCCACATAGTAGTACTGTGCCAACCATAGGATAACATAAGCTGCATTTGATTTTAGCCAACATCAGACATGGCCAATTTATATGGTCCTACTATTGATCATTCTTTCAGTCGCTTTCGAATGTTCAGCTCAGCCAGTTTCGTATGGAGCACGGAATAAATTTCCTTGATGTTTGAGTTTAAATTTAGAAGCCCCATCTTTTGACTATTGTCAACTAAGGGGAATCGAAAACTCGTTCTTTTGTCCCACGGGATTAAAATCCCTTAAAACAAAACACTATACAATAATGTTTTCTATTATTCGATTACATAATATTCTCAATCGCCACAAACAAGCCCTAAGGCACGCGCCTGAAACCTCGAAGCACATTGCGAACGACTCTCGTAATGTCCTATTGCGAGGGTTGCTATTTGTGTATCCGGAATTGGCAACAATGGTGTTGCTAGGCGCCATCTGACACACACATCGTAAAGTTTGACATTGTTGACTGTATATGTACTCAGAACGTTTTATCATTTAGTGACTTGAAAATTTGATCTGTCAATAAATTGAATTAACTCGTGAGAATCTTCGTCCGATGATTTACTACGACTTTCAACGAGGATTATCTCAACAACAGTTCATCGATCAACTCACTTTGCCTTTTGGCATTGAGGCACAATCTAAAACCACTGTATATCACTGGTTTAGTGAATTTAATCGTGGCCGTCGTTCGCTCACGGGCGAATTCAAAGAACGGCTTCCAAAATCGGTTATTGTGCCAGAAAACACCAGTACTGTGCGCGAATTGATAAAGCAAGATCGTTATGTGTCATACCGTGAGATTGAGGCTTCCTTGGGCATTAGTATGACAAGCAAACACAATATTTTACATAAACATTATGTGTCATAAATAAGAGTTGTAGGCGTTAGATTCCGCATAATTTGACAATCGCTCAAAGAAAGGCTCGTGTCGATTGGTGCAAAGAAATGCTCAAAAAATTAAATGGAGGCGCGTCTCTGTATAGAATCTACACGGGTGAAGAATCTTAGATCTATTTATATGAGCCTGAAAATAAACTGCAGTAGACTTTGTGGGTTTTTCAAAATGATCCAAACCCAACAAAAGTTCCTGGCGCAAGAATAAGAAAAAATAATCAGCGACGCAGGACTATTATTCACCATGACAACGCGCTCTCACACACATCGGCCCGAACTACTTAATATTTGATCGGTCAAAACATCCAATTGAGAGGTCATCCACCATACAGTCCTGATTTGACACCCAACGATTTCTTTTTGTTCCCGTCCGTAAATAATAAACTACGTGGTCAACGATTTTCAACGCCAGAAGAAGAGGTTGGTTGATGCGTTTAAAATGCATGTATACCTCAATCAGAAAGGAAAAAATGCTATGAATATTGATTCAAACGTATGCGAAAGTATATCGATCATCGCGGAAAATATTTTGAAAAACAAGAAAATCATTTTCAATGATAAAGATTTGTTTTTATTTATTATTTCGGATACATAAATAACAACCTTCGTATTCTCGTTACTAAAGCTAAAATAAAATTGGCAATTGCCACATCGCAAAGCCTTCAACGCAGGCGCATAAGACAATTATCTCATTCATACGATTAAGGCCGGTTCTACCATGCAAGAATATACCAGGTATAAGCTATACTTGAAATAACGCGATGCCTGGCCCGTTCTATAGAACTGACGTTTCTAATTTTATTCTAAGTATGGCTTATACCAGGTATATTCTTGCATTGTAGAACCAGCCCTAAAACCCTAAGGCCCGGTTTTACAATGCAGGCATATACCTAGTATAAGCTATACTTGGAATAAAGTTTGAAACGCCCCTTCTACAATCACCGAACAAAGCTATTCTCGGTAGAAATCGACAGATTATAGTTATCCCCTTGAATTTGGGCGGATATACTCCGAATATTGTTATTCTTGCTTTCTATTGGCCAGCTTCAGTTGTCAGTATTAATAAACATAACCTGTCCATTCTTTATATTCCACAGTTTTATGCATTTTTAATTATAACAGTGAAATAAATAATTGATATGGATCCCATAAATTTAAATATTTTTGATTCTGAAGAAAGTGATTTTGTAGACGTAGTTTTAATTCGACTATTTCAAAACTATTTAAACATCGGTATGAAAAAACATTTTGAAAACACAATGAAAATGCATTTTTTAGGCCCGATTATTTCGTGGAGCTTGACGACCTGGAGTTTTTTAAACGTTTTCGCTTATAAAAACGAACTTGTGCAATGTTGCTGAGTTTTATTGAAAATGAAATTAAATCTTCAACAGATCGTAATCGTGCGATAAAACCTGCAACAAAATTGTTTTTGAAATTGCGTTACGTGTAGGTTCCTAAACATCTGCAAGTACAATTGGCACCAAGGTAACTTTAGTGATTGCATCATTCTGTGGAAGGTACATCAAGTTCCCAGAAACAGAAGCAGATCGTCACAAGCTAAAGGAATAGTTCTATGCTGTTGCAAGGTTTCCTCATGTTAGGTACTATCGACTGCAGTCATGTTAGTATCATCTCACCAGGTGGAAATGAAGCAGAAACAGTTGAACAATGAACAGATAACAGGAAGGGTTATTTTTCATGGTATGTTCAAACAATACGTGATGCACGCCTCGTATAATGGATATTGTTGCACGGTAGCCTGGATCAACTCATGATCAAACCATCTACAGCAACAGGAGAACAATGAATTCCACACATCAATGATTTTAGGTGATAATGGGTACAGCAATACCAACGTCCTAATAGTACCTTTACAACACCCAAATACTCCAATGGAAATCCCTTTTAATGAATCCCATATCTGAAGAAGAAACTGTGTAGAAAGATGTTATGGAGTTTGGAAACGCAGGTTTCCTATTCTGGCTAATGGTATGCGTGTGTCATGGGAACATTCCAAGGCGATAATAGTTGCAACTGCTATTCTGCACAATCTTGAAATAGATAAACATGAAGAAGAGCCACCAGTCGAACACGACTTACATGCGCTGCAAATTGAGCCTCCTATTGTTCAAAATCAGGATGTCCATGAAACAACAGAATGCGAACATC
This sequence comes from Cosmopolites sordidus, assembly GCA_031761425.1. Classification (NCBI taxonomy): domain Eukaryota; kingdom Metazoa; phylum Arthropoda; class Insecta; order Coleoptera; family Curculionidae; genus Cosmopolites; species Cosmopolites sordidus. The sequence continues at coordinate 650,018 of JARFXV010001047.1, read as the reverse complement.
ACTGATTCAAAACCATTTTTCAAATCTGATATAATTTAATACTGTTTAATTATGTTGTGTACTGAAAACAATGTATTGTTTGTTTTACTTTGTATTTTAGTATCTAATTTTGTTTCCTTATGCCTGTTTAGCTATGTAGCTATTTTGGTCGCTTAGAATAAATAAATACTTATCTATAAGGATTGTAAATTGGAAAATTTATGAAATAAATTTATTTACCTAATTATGTGGTTGATAAACGTCAAAATAAAAGAAAAAAAGAAAGTATATTTTTTAATGTTTTATTTCAAGCCTCGTGATAATACATTAATTTATAAAATAAATAAAACCCCTTAATGCTAACTATTTATTGGTTATCTACCATGCTAGCTAATTATGTAATATTCAAATCTATTAATAATTGATAATTATAACAATGAATGCCTGTGTGGTTGGCCATACACTGTGATTGGCAAATAAAATTAATTAAGATGGCTGTTACTTTCTTCTCTTTTAAGTTGAGCATTCAATATTTTCATTTCCAAGTGATGTTTTTTCTTCCAAGCATTTTTCTTTCCTTTCTTATTCCTCCAGAAGTGCCGTTTGGAAATCAATAAACTCAATCTTTTTCTGGGCAACTCTTCAGACACTTTCACACTGCGTCCTTGCTGTAACTTGGAAGAAACTGATTTGCTTTGATCTATGTAGTTGTTTCACCTATTTAATGTAGGTGCTGCAGTGTTTTATATATATCTATATATATATATATATATATATATATATATATATATATATATATATATATATATATATATATATATATATATATACATATATATATATATACATATATAAATATATATAAAAATGGCCAGTTCATCTGGTCTGGCCCCGATCGTCTCTCCGAGCTGCTTTCCTTGCGTTCGTCTGGAGCTCGGCTGATGACGGCTGAAAGGCTAGAAACCGGTCCCGAGAGACACGTGACCTCGCATGGTTGACAGTTCGGCGAAGGCGATCGGTGGCACCACGTGGAGAAAGGGTGAAAGATTATATATATGTATATATATATATATATATATATATATATATATATATATATATATATATATATATATATATATTTATGTGGGTGTGATATATAACTGATGTGGATTCCATGAACTCCAGTTACAATTTGCCTATAATTATTAATTACTTTTATTTTATTACAAATCGTTTTCATTTGAGTATACATACAAATTCTATATTGGCACTAGAAGATTCATCTATAGTACTACCAACTGCTTTATATTTTCTTCTACAAAAGCCTCAGTGATGGAGCTTGCAGTGTCTTTTGCAACTGGCAAATCTGTATTTACTATAAAATACGTACACAAGACAAAATAACTGATTGAATAAAAACATATAAAATAGGCCGTTACCCCTACAACAATCAAAGCCTTCACCCTATTTCCAACACCATCTGACTTTATTTCTCTCGTTGAGCTCCCACCTGTTTTGTACATATATTGTTTCTGTTCTGCATATTCTTTTATTGATTCTTCCACAAACTGCATTGAAACTTCCTTCAATCAGTCTCCATTCTATATCTTTGGTATTATTAGAAAGGATGTCTGTTTTGTTGCACTCTGGAATAGAATAATGTGAGCATCACCGGCACTGTTATTATGTAAGACAACTTTATACGTACCGACAATTTCTTTACTTGCTTTACTCAACCAAATCGACTAACAGTTATTGCACCGCTTTTTCTCCATTTTAATAAGATGAAATAATATCTTTATAAAATGAATAAAACAATTGTATACTTTGTTATCTATCACTTTTATTTTTAAATTATGAGTATAGTTTCGTAAAACGATGTTACGTTCTCAAACACTACTTTAAAACTAAGCTATTACAGCTGTTTATACTATCTACCTAATTTTACACTTTTATTGGGGTTAATTTCTTTACAATATTTTAAATAGTAGGGAATTCCGGAGATCTATCTGATCATTTAATAGCTGTCTAGACTGGTCTTTATTATATTTACAAATTTCAATTGCTTCTAAATTGTTTAATTTTTTGTTTTTTGGCGCTGTACTGTAAATCGTTTTACGACACACAAATATAAAAATAAAAGTGATAGATAACAAAGTATAAAATTGTTTTATTCGATTTAAAAAATGAACTATCACAAAGTAACGGACAAAACAATTAATATTTTTATAATTTCCAAACCGTTCACGTAAGATTAGACTTATAAAATGCTATAATTTCCCGCGCCTTCAACTGTCAACGAAGGCGCAATCCCACCGACTATTTTGACATATTAGAACTACCTCGGCGTTATTTTAGATATAACTAAAGGCGTTGTAGGCAACAGGCCAACATCAGATATACTGAGAATAATACCTGGTGTAACTTATTCCGAGTATAACTGTTCGCCGTTTATACTTGGTTTATACTTGCACTGTAGAACCGGCCCTAAGTAGAATAAACTAATCTTAAAGTAACCCTCGTAATTTATACTGCGAACTATGTTTCGTTTATTTTCCAAGAAACATCTTGAATAGATCTATGTCTTTACGTTTCTTTACCTTATTCCGCTCCCCATATCGGAATAAATGCGACGACACATAGCGTACCGACATCTAAATAAACAATTTTCATGTAAACCGCCGGTTTTATCTCACAATACTTATTATTATTGCATCGCGCATAATAATGATTCCTGGAAGCCTAGGTTAACGTTTTTATTGTAGTGGTTCAGCTCGGGATACAGCGCGAGAAAGAAAAAAAAAATTAGATGGGGTCCCTGACAACAAAGCTCCATTATGGCTCAATATCGATTCTTTATACGGTGTGTTCTCATGAAGACCATTCGTAATGTTTGCCTTGATGGTCAATGATTGGCAAAGAATGATTCCCACACAACTAGTTGTAAAGATGTTGTTTTCTTTATACTACTATAATCAAAAGTAATGTGACTCTTAAAATAAATCAGAAAGTAAGTCTTAAATCTTAAAGTAAGTTAAAATCAGAAAGTAATGTACTAGGTGACATAGAAATCCGAACACAGATGATTAAATTCTCAACAATATCAATTTTAGCAGGGTGGGTTCATAAATGTTCTTTTCAATTGTTTACCATGCTTTGCATGCGAAGAAATGCAAATTATCGCCAGCTTACCGAGTGTGACAGGGGTTGGACTATCAGAGGCAAGTCTTTCTTTTCTTTTTGGGAAAATACTCACAGAGTGAACAGAAGTTTATATTCTGTGTTAAGATGTTGTCGGACATAGCTTCAGGAAGGCCATACACATCCAGCCAGGGCTACAGGGCCATGCAGAAGAACAACAGAACGCCGCGTAAAGCTGTTGGCTTTGAGACCGCTTTTCTGCCACTAGGGAAATTGCAACTTAATGGTTGGCAGAACACGGAAGACCCATAGGAATGCGTAGTGTTTATCGCCAGATAAGAAGTTTTGATTTTTTTTTATATCGTCCGCATTATAGCGTCCGTGTAACCACAATAGTGTTTAGTGACGAGCCACGATTTTGTTTTGGCATGCGTAATGGCCGGGTACGAGTGAGAAGACGATGTGGTGAACGAGATCCACAGTTTTTTTGCTGAACGACATGTCCATCACACTGTTGTAAAAAGTTAATATTTAGTAGTATTTATAATTTTATTTTGGCAACACTGACCCATATGTCATCTGTCAAAATAATTTAAAATAATTTCTTTCAAACGGTTTCTTCATTTTCTTACATGGGAGTGTTTCATTGACTTTATATTGTTGTGAAAATGCCAAAAGGATAAGTACTGTAATAGTTATTATTACAAATTGTGGTTCCATAATCAAACTTGTAATGCAAATAATTTTATTAAAAAAATAATTGTTTTTGTATTCCAAAAAGCGGTCTAAATAGTACGTGTCACCTGCAAGTGACACTGGGCATTATTATAACTAAATTGCTGTTTGAGCTGCGTGCGTGCTAGTTTCTGATCTACATCTGAACGACGAAGTTGATGCGTTAGAAGCTGACGACGACTTAGATGGTGACATCATCTTATTTCCTCTTGAGGATGGAGGACGTCGCTGGACGTCACTGATGAAGACAGTGGGGACGAAACTGAACTCTATTTCCATCACCATCCTATGGAACTCTATCTCCATCATCAGTAGAATGTTACGTTCAGAAGTAGAAGTGCAGGTTAGACCTACTGATACAAACAATGAAGAAGATAATAGAGAAGAGCAAATGGAAGAAGAACAGCATAAAATTCAAGAACCGGCTCAAAAAAAAAAAGAAAAAAGAATTTTGCAGTAAAGAAATTGAGGAAGAAAAAAAGAAAGAAAGTAAGAAAGGCACCGTATTCTTATAGTATTCTAGGCACCTTCAAAGAGGAACTGAGTGTCACCGAGTGTTTCGAATTATTGATCAATGAAGATATATTAAAATGTATATCAGATATGAGCAATTCCTACGCCCTACAGAGAAATCATACCTGAAGAAATCTGACCGAATATTTGACGCTCAAATATATGAGGATTTTATGGGAAAAAAAGGCGGATACTCATAATGAACTTGTATCTTCTAGCATGAGGTGGATTCGATTTTTTGAAATACAACACTATTCACAGTTATGCGATAAAACTGCATTACCACAAAATAATAAATTTGCTAAAGTCCGTAGATACTTTGATATGCTCATTCAAAATTTTATCGCCAATTTCAAAAAAAGTAGGATCATCACATATTTCAGTTGACGAAACCATTGTGTCGTATTTTGGGAGACATAGTACAAAGCAACATATCCACGGGAAATCCATCAGGTTTGGCTACAAAGTTTGGTCAGCGGCTACATGGCATGGGTACCTCGTTAACTGTGAATTGTATCAAGTTGCAACTGGTCCGACTCTGAAGCAACAATCTGTTTATGGTTTAGGTGCCACTGTCATTTTAGAGCTACACTCCAGGTTAACAAAGAATCTTGGTACATACCACCTGTATGTTGACAATTTTTTCACTGGCTTGCCTGTGCTGAAATATTTACACAAGAACAATATTGGAGGAATCGAAACTATCAGAGAAAACCGCCTGGAAAACTGTAACCTTATGAATAATAAAGAGATGAAAAAGAAACCTAGGGGTGAGCTGGTTTACAAAGCCTCTTGCCAAAATGCTTGGCTAATCAAAAGAAAGTGTGGTAGTAACTGGACCTACTGCGAGTTTCGCAGGGCTGTCGTGATATTATATTTAAAAAAATACGGGAAACCCCCATCTAAAGACACTGATCATATGGAGAAAGATTGTTCATAACGCCGCTGCGGGTTATGTCATGAAGGCACAAGAAAAACGCGTTCTAAGTGTAATATAAGTTTACACATCAAATGCTGATACAAATTCCACAATAAGTAAGAAGTAAAGCGTACATACATTCGTAACATAAGTAAATCCATTTTCTTTTCACAATAATAAAACTATAGAGAGGAAAATAAGTTGTTTTCTTGTTATTGTCATATAAAATTCAAGGTCTCTACAAAAAAAAATAAGGGGCTGAAATTTTTTCCATATTTTTAATATGTAAACACGTTAATTAGCCCAAATAACAATCTTTTTCATTCAGACAGAAGCATGGGAATTGACGAGTTAAGAACACACTCAAACCCAATTTTTCAACAAGATAATACCCGGCCACACATAGCAAGGGTTACATTGGACTACTTCGACCACGCTCAAATTAATGTACTGCTATGTCCTCCAATATTTCCCGTTTTAAGCCCAATCGATCTTAAGAGGCTTATGAATTGAATTCGGTGGGAAGGAGATACTTTTTAAAGCGTATAGTGACATGTGTTTACACGTGAGTGCATTGTTACTCTCCAGAACCAAAAATGGCGAGTAAGGAATGAGGAAGGAAAGACGAAAACTGTTTTTTTGTCTGGAAAAGAGTTTTGCTGATTGGTTTTCTACATGATCGACGTACGGTTAATGCTACCTGTATGCCAGCTGTTGGAGGCAACCAAATCCGCTTACAGGAGCAAAAGACACGGTGTCCCATCAGATACGTCCTCCTTCATAACAACAACATGCTACACACAGCGGTTTTGACGAAGAAAAAACTGGAGAATATGCATTTGGGAAACTCTTGAACACAGAGTGTCACCTTGTATTAATATAAGAACCATTGAATTGAGAGGAAAGTGTCGGGCATGGCTATACAGACGGAAAACAGCAAATATATACAGCAACCTCCATATTAATTAGACATAATTGGAAAAAAATCGAGTCAAATAGTTAAGTGATTAGGTAAGTCAATGCGTGGGTGTAAAATAGTAAAATTTGCAATATTTATTTTCAGTGTAAGCTTGGTCAACTCTAGCCTTGACGAGAATAAATAACTTCATGAATAATGCAAATGTTTTCACTATATATTTTCTGTTACTTGTTTATATAACATAATATTGTCGCAATAATTTGGCGATATAACTAAGAAAAGATTCAGTAGATACACATACAGGGTGTTACTGTAATACTCGAATACGCTGCTGTAGCTACCGAACAGCTGATCACAGCGCTCTCAAAATTTGACAGGCTTTAGTTTATAATATTTTACAAGTGTACGAAAGCATATCGTTCTGCGTCGTAATTGAAAAGAAATATTCGTAAAGGAATTCAAACGTACTAATGTGATTGCTTTGTATTTAGCATCGGGTTTGCTTCTCCTTTATGTAATGTGGGACTTGATTTCACAGTTACTTCTTTGAACAGATAGCAATTCTTCTATTGGAACCTTTGGTGTGAAACATTAAACTTGAAGAGATTTACCACTAAACACGAAATCACTTTTTTTGAACTGCTCGATGCACGTTTCGCTAACCATGTTAGCATCATCAGGAGATGATTTAATCTAATTCTAAAACTAAACTATGTTCTATTTATATGAAAAACCCTACCTAACGAAGCGTGTAAAAATCATGAACCGTGAAGTTTACTAAGCCTTACATTAATAATTGAAAAAGTTGTCTGAACGGGATAGGTCCTTTATCTTGGTTCATGATTTTCTTACATTTTTCTATTTGAATGCTTTCATATGTATCCAAAGCCCTATTATTATTAACACTTTAAATTAGTCTTAAATTTTCTAATAGCTATACTGTGGTCGTGTTCGATTGCATGTTGGGCAACACAAGATTTATATTTATTAATTTCTCCCATATCTAAGGTGGGCAATATGTTCTTTATATCTTGTCAATATGGATCTTTTTGTTTGTCCAATAAACCTTCGTTCACACTCTTGACAACTAATTTCGTAAATCCCCGACTTTTCATGTTGCTCTACTTTTTCATTTGGATTACCCAGAACTTCTCTTAATTTATTATATGGTTTGTACACAACTTTAATGTCTACTTTTTTCAAAATTTTGTCTAACCCTCTTATTAATTGGGCATCAAATGGTATTGTCATAAATTTCTTTGTGTTTTGATCTTTTTGAAAAGTCGAATATTCTTTCAATAATTTTCTGAACTTATGTTTTCTAATTAATTTATCTACAATGTTCTTATTATAATCATTCACTTAGATACCTCCCTAATTAATTTTAATTCTTTGTTATAATTATCTTTATTTAAAGAAACATTAATTAATCTATTTACCATAAAATTTAAAATAACCATCTTATTTTGGAAGCTATGATTTGAATCGTTAGGAATGAAAATTTTTCTGAAAATATTAAAATCTAACCTATTTTTATTGTTTCTACTAACAGAAATGGTAAACTATCGTTATTTTTGAGTTCATGCGTGAATATTATATTTTGGGATTTACTATTTAAGTTCTTAATAAAAACATCTCAATTTTCATTTTCCGAATCAAAAATGGCAAAAACGTCATCCACATATCTTAACCATACCTTGGAAAAGTAACTGAAATCATCTTTTGCCTCAGTTTCACATTTACTCATGAATAAGTTGGCTAAGAACGGTGACAGAGCATTGCTCATTGCCGTTCCTTCTTGTTGTTCATAAAACCTGTTATTAAGCTGAAAACAATTTTGCTTCAATCATAATCTTGTTAAGGAGATGTACTCAGAAACAATCTTGTTATTAAAACCGTTTAACTCGAGTAACTCCCTCAGGTATTTCAGGGTATGTAGAATCGGGAGACTCGGAAACAACGATGAAACGTCAAAGGAAACCAAAACCTCACCTTCCTGTAGATGTGTGTTTTTGACTTTTTCTATGAATTTGGTTGAGTTTATCACAGAAGAGGAAGGTAGTTGGTTTGGTAGATTTTCAACTTCCTTTGTTAACCACTTTGCCAAGTTGTATGTTGGAGAATCAATGGCTGATACAATTGGTCACATTGATTTTCCTGGTTTATGAACTTTTGGTAGAGCATACAATCTTGACACTTTTGGATTAGAAACATGTAATTTGCTTTTCAGGAAAGGAGAAATAAGGCTGTTACAAGATTTCAATGTATCGCTGACTTCGTTAATCATGTTAGACATTGGATTCCTAGGTAATCGTTTATAAGGACCGTCTTTTTATTATTTTTTTTATTTCAACGCGTTCAAAGTAATCAGGTTTGTCTATTACTACAACCATATTTCCCTTATCAGCTTTTAAATAAAAACAATCCTTCTCTCGCAGACGCTTGACAATCTTAGAATTATCAGGCAGTTTTTGAATTTTATTTGAAATATTTTTTGCAATTTTGCTTTTACATGACTCTCTGACAAAAGCTTTAGAAGACTCCGGTAAGTGTTTAATACAAGTTTCAATACCGGCTGCCATATCCTCCAAAGCATTGCTGGATGCCGGTAAAGCAAAATGGAGGCCTTTATTTAAAAGATCTAGTTCTGGATTGTCGAACGTCTGAGTTGAAAAATGTTCTACTTTGTTGATGCTCTTTTTTGTTGATGCTTGTTGATCATCTCCTGATGATGCTAACATGGTTAGCGAAACGTGCGTTGAACAGTTCAAAAAAAGTGATTTGATTTTTAGTGCTAAATTTCTTTATGTTTAGTAGAACAGTGTTTGTCAACAGTTTTCAGTTTAGTAGAACAGAACAACAATTTTCCGGTACCGTTTGATACCGCCGCATACTGGAGAGCTATAGCAAGCTTTTTGATCGGAAATATCAATAAACCCTTTGGCTGTATTGTATTCCACTATGGTTGATGGTTTCTAAACATTATCAGTTTTTGTTGGAACTACAAGCATTTCTGGGACTTGGTTGGGGTTGACCCCTTGGCTGAGGTTTCAGAAATGAAACATGGTGTTTATCTTTTCATTATCCTACTAGAACTTTCGTGTTGCTCTTTTGCATCTTAATTTCGCCATTTTTCAATTTGGAGCTTGTTACTACCTTTGGATTCCATCAGTTTCATGACAAATCTTGTAGCTAAGGGCTTATCAGAGATTTGAACATCACCACCATCGCCATATATTTTAATCGAATAACTAATATAATCTTGAAGTAAAAAAGTCTGTAAAAAATTATATAACAGTATAGAGCGTTCGATAGTGATCCCCTGTGATTGTTTTAGACGGTTTTAACAGCTCATAATACAGTATACCGAGCTGGTCCCATCAAATACAGAGCATGACCTTGGAGCCGTGAATATTCGCTTTGGGCGTCGGCGTGGAAGCGTGGCCATATCCCCATAATTCTTGACGCTTGGAGTTATGGTAATAAACCCATTTTTCGTCCCCAGTCACAATGCGATGCAGAAATCCGTTCCGTTTTTGCATTTCAAGCAACTGTTCCCAAGGAAACAAAATGCATTTAACATCTCTCGGTTTCAACTCGTGTGACACTCAATATCCTTACTTTTGGATCATTCCCAGGACTTTGAGGCGTTTTAAAATTGCTTGTTGAGTCACTCCCAATGATCTTGCCAACTCCTCTTGACTTTGACACGAGTCTTCATTAAGCAATGCCTCTAATTCTTCATCTTCAAAAACTTTCGCTCTTCCACCGCTATCTCGGTCTTTGACGTAAAAATTACCACTATTGAAGCGTTGAAAGTACTCACGACACGTTCCTTCACTCACAGCGGCTTCATCATAAGTGTCTCAAAGCATTCGGTGAGCTTCAGCCGCAGATTTCTTCATATCAAAGAAATAAATTAACACCTCCCGCAAATGACGAGAGTTTGGCTCATAAACTGACATTTTTAATCGCGAATTATATATTTTATGTATTATATATTTTATGAACATTATAACATGAAAACAATATAAAAAAAATCCAATCCAAAACTAGAATTATTGTTTCCTACGTTCCAAACCCACTAAATGACACATTTAAGGGGGGAAATCCCTTAAGAAATGTCAAAAAATCATTTTTTTTTCATATTTCAAAAAAATAATATTTGAGAGTATACTAAAAAATAAAAATATTAAATATTTATGGAGTTATCGCACATACAGTCGAGCGCGCCGGATCCAGCATATCGCGGTCCCGGCAGCTTAATCAGCATCTTGGCCTCTGAGATGCGCAAACGAAAGAGTGAGTGGGTCACTGTCTAATAGAGACAGAGAACGAAGAGTTCTGCGAATGTACAGTACTTAACCAATGTTAACACGACGAATGCACTGCTTCGAATGAGCTCTGAGGCGTTAGGCCGTTAGGCTACTGCGCATCCAAACCATAGATGCTGAACTGTAAATACCGACAGGTAAAAACCGGGCTAGTTAATTACAATATGATCTTATCTATTACCGGGGTATTTTGGAAATTTAGCTGGTTATTCGTGGTTATTATATGACCATTTTTTAAGGATATTTATATTTCCAATATTTCTAGTAGGTTTAATTTTTTACCTTTCTTTTCTGAATATAATAATTTAACATTGTTTATATCTATAAAATGATTGTTTTTAATACGATGTGTAGATATTCCAGTGCTTTTTATATTATTTAAGATTTTTTATGTCCTTATATAATATAGTACGAAAAAATTCTGCAAAAAGACATTATGAAGGTAATCAATTTACTGATAAACACGGAGAAAATTCCGGGCCAAGTACAAGTGATAATGCAAGTGTATTTGTGTGTATAGTGCAAGTTTAATCATTGGCACCTATGCCAAAATTTTCGCAGAAGCTACCGATGAGGCGAGTAACGAGACAACCGGAGGAGTCTTTCCGAGACAAAGGTAACTCGTACAGCCCGAAAACAGCAGCAGGTTGGAAAACACAGCGTTTCTAGGAGGCTGAAGGTCTATTATATGCACCGGGGATTGCTGATTCATCGGTAAATCACTAAAACTAATCGTTTTATCGTACTGAAACTTTAAATGTGATTATCTCGAAACGGTGTTTTCGAAAACTGCTCGCTCTGTAACTAAAAAAGTTATTGATCGATTTGGCTGATATTTTGGGAGTCTTCTCTATATCATTATCGGAAGGATGTATCTGAGAGTTTTAAAGATTTCGTGTAAATAACTACTTTTGGGGATAACAATGTCGAAAAAATTGTATAAAATTTGAACATTTTTTGTGTTAAAGCTTTCTTAATTTTTGATTTAATGCTTTTTTATAGTTTTATAGGTTTATCCTTCCCGTGCATATATCAGAAACGGAAAGAAATGTTTTTTGTGCACCTCCCGCCAGAGACGGCGAAAAAAAATTACCTAGCCCCTATTTTATAATAAAAATAATAATGATAATTTTATACTCTTCAAAGATCAAATAAAATGATGTTGAAAAATGACTCATTTTGATGCGCCTAAAGGGATTTCCTCCCTTAGAAACCACGTAGCTGTGTCCATGTAGCTAAGATCCACATGACTTGAAACATTACAGTCCACCCTACCCAAATAGGGTCACACGTTCGTGCGGAAACCAGGGTGGGTACCAATATGGTACAACATGGTCGTTAACGTGTTAAAGCCGAGATGAATGGTACATCCGAGGGCTCTGCGACATTATTTGCCACCGTGAAATTTTGAGCAGCATCAATTTAAATTTGGTCGTAACAGCTTCAATAACGATGACCGGGTCGGAACGGCTTATACATATATAAACATACAATACAAGTAAATAAAATAATATTATTGTGTGTTATTTATGTTATATTTGCTTTATTCAATGTTATCGGTGGTACTAGCAGTTTTTGTCCGTGCCGAACGTTCATCGTTAACCAAGTTGGTACGATCGCGTTCCAGCTATCCAAAATTTCACAGTCCCCTTAAAAAACACTCATCTGTCTTTAATTTGTGTGGTCTTATTGACTTTCAAATGCAAGATATGACAAGATTTTTCTATCTTTACAGAAACACTAACATCGACTGACATAAATAACTATTAAACAACTGAGCATCTAATATGGCTGAAGTTTTCAAGGTTACCTCCAGCGCATGCACAATTATATTACCAAAAATATTTTCGACGAGTAACGCCATCTTCACGTTGAGGCTGGAAACTTTTCAGGCTACCCTCGTAATTACAGCATTTTTATAAACGCCCATTTTTAAGCCCTCACCAGTGGCGGCTCTTGAGGAAAGGCATTGGGGCACCGCCCCTCCGGCATTTATCACAGTAAACAATTTTTCAAAGCAAAGCACCATATTTTATTGTTCAGTTACTTTCCTTTAACTCATTTTAAGATATTATTAAAAATTAAATTCTCCAAATGTAGAAGAACGTCTATCGACCATCACACCAAATAATGCGGTAAAAATTTCACCCTTTCGACACAATTTTTACATCGTTGGTCGGACGTTTACCTCTAGCGACCGTATGCCACGTCATCTTTTCTCGTTGTTGGCGTCACATGTTTTGTTGGTTGCCAGAATTCGGGGGTTTACTGCTTTCTAAAACATGCTATTTGGACGTAGATTCCCTGCGACCGAGCGTATCGGTAATTAAGTTTAAACGTTGATTTGACGGGTACGGAGCGTTTAATATGTCTCACATCGCGTATTTCGTTCGCCTCGCGAATACTTGTTTCGATTTGGGATTTGCTACGTGTGTACATACTGAGTAGTATTTTTGAAATAAAAATAATCAACTTTTAATTGTAAATATTAGGGTGTCTGATTTAAAACAGTTAATAATGACTAATTTCAGTTTGGAGGAGAAAGTTGAATTAAAAACTTAAGGTCATCCCACGCCCGTGTTGAGTTTAAGTCAAGTTCAAAAAAAATGTAAAAATAGGGCAAGTTTTACGCGAAAATTTGAAAGTAAACTATATGTGATAGTTTTCCGACGATAGAAAAATAAATTTTGAAGACCGAATTAGAAATTTTTTATTCAAGGCCCGAGTTTTTTCAAAATGAAGACATTAAAGGGTGTTTATAAACATTACATTTTATATTGAATACGGGATTGGATACAGCTTTTAAAGAAATCACTAAGGTATTGAGAATACTAGAGACTATACCGATGACCACAGCAGAAGTCGAAATGTGCTTTTCGACTTTGAACTTGATTAAAACATATTTAAAAAATTCAATGGGAGAAGATACACTAAATGCTTTAGGTATGTTAAATATTGACAGTGCTATTGTCGAACTAATTCCGGGCTTTAATGAAAAAACTATTGAAAAACAGTAAGTACACCTACTTATTCATTCCTTTATCTGCGCAACAAGCAACAACCCGTCCTCCAATGTCCTTGTAAGTAGTGACAATACAAAATTTTAATTTTTTCTTAGTTCACCTCCTGTATAAGGTTTCAATAGCACGAAAATTAAAAAGGAGGAAGGGGAAAGCAAAAAACTATTCAGCACTTTAAAAACCAACGAGCCGCCACTGAGCCGCACCCAGGATTAGATTATATTCTTGCTAAAATGAACGCAGTTTTCGAGAAAAAAAAACACGGATTTTATGGATAAATATAACAACAATAATATTCACAATTCCAACGGTATGATTCAGGTAAATAAATTATATCGTGACATACGAAATGTTCGTATAATTAGGTCATTTAAAAAACATTTTATTTTAAATATACATATCTAAACATCATCGTAAGTCATAATAAAAAAAAAACTATTTCAACATTTTATTACTCAATCTAGCCGAGTTTGCAAAAATAAAATTGTCGACAAATTTGAACAATTACACTTTCGCCAAGTTTTACTTTGTTGCTCTTGACCATCTCTCTGTAATAAATAAAAACTTTTCTAAAAAAAATATATAAAATTTTAGGCTTTTTTTGAAATCTTACATCATACCGTTATGTAATAAAAAACGGTGAGCGAAAATTCTTAATTGTTTGCAGAAAGAGTAACTAATCTCAGAGGTGTTATTTTTAGCGAACTAATAAAAAATGTTATAAATTCAATTTCAATCTAGATTTCTGATGTGGGCTTCTTGGAAAAATGTATCTTAACTGCTAAGCAACACTCAAAATATTTTATTTATAATAGGTGTGTAATTCCATGTTATAGACTAATGACGTCTATGGCATTTTAGATGGTAAACATACGATATCAAAAGCGAATTCGTTATTAATAGTCCTTTTCAGAGTTGAATTTTTTTTTGCGCACGCCCCAACTTCCATCCTGTTTTTCGGGCACTTTATGCGTGTATAAGTTGTGAATATTATGTCTTCAATATTATTAACAAAAAAATATCTTTAATTATTTATTCAATATCAATAGTACAGTTTTAATTGTTATATACTTGAAGTAAAATATTAATACAAACATTTTAATAAAAATACATAATGTTATCAGTAAAAAAAGGAGCAAAAAAAGTTGTGATGGGATGTGTAGGAGCTATACGTATAGCAAATCATTTTCGAAGCATTTATATTACTTTATTAGTTTTCCAAACCCCTATCGTGAATATCGTCGAAAATTTATTAAATCAACGAAACAAAAATATATAAAAATGTGTCCAAACGTGCTAAATCTGATTTATGAGTTAAGAAATGTGGACGAGGTGATGGTCGATTCCAACGATTGATCTTATTAACAAACATATGTATATTTGTTCGCTTCATTTCGAACGACAAACTGACCTAACAACAGAACAGCCTGACTCCATCAGTTGTGTAAAAAAATCAGGTAATTAGGCAATTTTAATCCATTTAATTGTTAATGTAACATCTCACGCTATAACCTCAAATGATGAATGTTTTTTGTAGGTAAAAGTAAATGTGGCTGAAAAAAATAAACGAACTCAGGGGGTAATTTAATTATTTTAAAAAAGTGCTCCTATAGATTATTAAAGTATTAAAAGAAATTAAAATTAAAATTTGATCCAAACTAAATATAAAAATAAATGTACTGTTATAAATATAATATTATAAATATAATAAATAAAAAAGTAAAAGGAATATAATTGTCATCCTAACCTTTCAAGAAGTTTTGCTTTTTTCCACGTAAGGGACTGCCATGACATTTTAACTATTGTAATTGAATACAATTATGTGCTTCTATTGTCGTATGCACTAATAAAGCACCATGAATTAATTTTTCATTTAGTTGCACTGATAATAAGGGTAATGATCCTTGTTGTCCAACCATATTTATAAAAAGTGCCCGAATCTTTCATATTAACGCCTTGTTAATATGACGAACGCGCTTGCGCGCAACTAGGCACGAAATGGTCTATTGTCATTGTGTATAAAATCATATTTTTTCATAGCTTTGAATATATCGAATTATGTACTAGAAAAAAACGTTTGCGGGGAAGTCAATAGCCTTCTTTCATGTGAAGAACACAGCTGCTGAAAATTATCTATTGTTGGTTGAAGCTCATGGTGAACATGCTTTAATCCAATAAACTTGTGAACGAGGTTTTAAATACTATAAATGGTGATTTTGATATGAAAGGCAGGGCAACCGATAGAGTTTGAAGATGCAGATTTGCAAGGATTATTGGATGAAGACTCAATTCATGCGTTGAAAGAATTAAATGTTGCTCCATCCATCATTTCCGCTTTGGCAAAGATCCACAAAGAAGGAAAATGGGTTCCATATGAATTGAAGGAAAGAGACATTGAGAGAAAGAGACAAAAATCACTTGTGAAATTTTCCTTGCCGGACAGAAAAGAAAAAAAATTTTACATCGAGTTGCGATAGGTGATGAAAAGTGGATCTAATTTGATAACCAGCCTTCAACATTACAATCAGTACGCAATATAAATGGAAAGAAGGCTGTGTATTTGGTGGGATAGTAGGAGTGCTCTGTATTACGAACTGCTCAAACCGGGTGAAACGATTACTAGCGATCGATACCGATAACAATTGACAAATTGAACCTGGCATTAAAGGAAAAAAGACCAGAATACGCTCCTTGAAAAAAAAACGCTAAAAAACTCCCTGAAAAATGTAAATCGGACGTCCTACCCCACTCGCCGTATACACCGGACTTAGCCCCTTCGGACTAACAGTTATTTCGACCGATGCAGCACGGACCTTCAAAACAACACTTACGTTCTTAGGAAAAAGTGAAAATTTGACTTGATGAATGTTTCACATCAAAAAACCAGAAGTTCTTTTGAAGCAGAATCCATTTTTTTGAGAAAAAGATGGAAAAAAGTAATAGCTAACGACGGCCAGTACTTTGATTATTAAGGAAATTTATTTTGTTATGGAAATAAAGGCTCAAATTTTGCGAAAAAATCCACATTAATAACCGATACACCTATTAGATATAGTTAATATACTTTGTATTATATATAACGAAATAATTATATTTATTTTATATAAAATCAAATATTTCAATAAAAAACTTTTGATACAGTAAGGCACAAAAAAAATTCTAATTTTGTTATCACAATTCTGTGATCACAGAGAATAAGTTGGTATGTCGAAAATCGCAACTTTTCAGGGCAGGACTTTTTTACTTTCTTAAAGTTTGATTGCGCAAAAGAAAATTTGGTAGGAGAGGTAGAAAAGTGGGGTCGGTCTTGCACAACAGTTCGGTCTAGGGAAATTTGCTAGTATTGCCGCAACAACAATTTCCCCACTAGTATGCGTCGTAGATTTTGACAACATTTCAATTTATATGATGTTCGATTTTCGCTTTATTTACCCAGGTATTTAGGTTAGTCCTGAGACACTTGCCTGTTTCTACTGAGATAGTTATTTCTTGATGTTGTCTATTGGGGGCTTCTTGCTAGCCCAGGAAGTACCGACTTGATCAGCAAGTATTTGAAATTTCCCCATATTTCGACAGTTAATGAAGAAATACTTCGGTGACTCGGAATCGGGCCGTAAGACTCGAAATCTGTTGATAAGGTACGATAAATTTCGCGTTTCTTGAATTTTGTTCTGGACGTAAAATGGGCTTTATAGATAAATCTTGCAGATTCTGTGCCGTTGGCGTTAGTTCTGATGTTTTTACTGACTGTAATGCTAGAGGAATGGATCTAATTGCGTCTGAATTAGATTCAAGACTCTCTGGAGTTTGTTTGCAAGCTTAGCCATGTCTTCAGCTTGCTGGTGCATTTGCTCTGTCTGGTCGGCAATGCTCTGGTTTTTCCCTGCGTTTGCTGGGAGTTGATTTGGGGATGGTCTTTTTGGCTTGACTCTGGTGCTGTGAAGATTGCTTCTTCGTAGCGAAACGTGCTGTTCTCTTCTGTACTTCTATTCTAATAGGCTGGAAGCAGAGGCGCTTGACATTCAGGACATTTTCTCATTGCGAGGTACAGTTGCTTGTGCAATCCAGTCTGCAATCGCGTCCGGCCTCGTTCTCGCTGGTCCGACAGCCACTTTGAACTTTTTCAGGATGCGCATGAAATCCTGAGACATTGATTTGTCCTCCAGGACAATGGGCTTAGGTTCGGTAAAGGTTGCGGTAGGCGCTACTGCTGCCTCTTTTCCTAATTCTTGTGCCGTTTCCGACGAATCATCTGTTCTGGTGGTCGAAGTGGATGGAGGAGAAGCAACCGGTACTTCCGATGGCTAACTTGCCTTAGAAGCCTGCAATACTTTCCTCTTTTTGCGTCTTCTTGACCGGGAGAACATCTGCTGATATCCCCCTTCGGAGACTTGATGTTCGTTTCCTTCTTCGAGGTCTGGTTTGATCCCCATTTCTGGTGTTTTGATCACTGAGATTGGTAATGTCATTTTTGGAGATGGTTCTTTTTCCTTTGCCTTGGATTCTGATTCTATATATTTTATAGCACTTCTTTTCCTGATTTGTCAGCTTCTGCAGCATGTTCGCAGAGTTTTTTTCCTCCTTCAGTCTGCAGAGTTCTTGGAATTGAACATTTAGAATGTCTAAATGTTCACTACTGCTCTGCTAGCTCTGAGCAGGAATAGCCTGCCGAGTCTTCATCTGTGTCGTAATTACTCATCGCGGAACCTTCGAAAACAGATCACTATGTTCCCCCAATGTTTTTCAGAGCTTAAGATCGCTATCAGAGAGATGTGTATACTCTGAAAGCTCAGGCTGGACTCTACATAATGTTCAGCAGTGCCCAAGCCTTCCGTTGATTAAGCAATGGATTCGTTAGTTTAAGAAAACTGGTTCAACGTTAAATAAACGCGTCCCCGGCTGTCAAAAGTATCGTTGACATATACAAAACAATATATTTACTTTCACTCGTTACTTTATATATTACAAATTAATATAATTTATTTTTTAGTTTAGTTTTGAAAACGGGGGGAGAGAACCCTCCGAAACGTTAACGTTGAAAGTTTGTAAAATTTTTTATGACATTTTTATATCTTTAAAATTTTGTTCTTTGTTTTTTTGTTTCTACCCAGTGATTCTTTCTTTAAATAAGAACAGGTATTTTTGATATTTTTTTAGTTTTAGACAGTGGCGAAAAACCCAAATAAAGGAGAAAAAAAATATATGAACACGCCACAATTTGTCCAGTTAAGCTACCCGCTTTCCTTTCCTGGACTTTCACTTTTATTTATATCTATTGAGCCACATTATCTATCGTACGATAGCATTTTTAAATTTAAATACTGTAAGCAGGGAAAGATGTAGTTGAGGTGTAGAAGTTGATGCGCTATAGCCCCATCTAGTAGCGAGGTACAATAAAGTGGATACCGCAAAAATATTGACCGTATTTACATATCTATGTATACCAATTTCATCATAGCGATCGGTTATACGATGTAGAAGTTGATGTCCTGGGACGCCATCTAGTGGCGATTTAAAACAAAATGGATAGCATCAAAACCTTCTCCTTGAAAAAATACTTAGATATGCCAACTTTCATGGTGATCGGTCAAACGGTGTCGAAGTTTATCGATCTCATATATACCAACATCCATTTGTTTATATATATATATATATATATATATATATATATATATATATATATATATATATATATATATATATATATGTGTGTGTATATGGGTTATATGGTCGTGCATCTCCTACCACTACACATATAGAAATATAATCCGAAATACCACCTTGAACAACAGCTGTTCCAGAAGCAAATCGCCGCTGCTGCTCGATGAGAATGACCATCTGCTTGGTCTTTATGCTCCCGACTAAAATTTATCATGCATTTTCCGTTCGCCATCTAAATATAAACGTGTTGTGCAAACATTGGGGGATGTATTTTCGAGTTAAACGATACGATGATCGTATGATTTATTAGCCGAACATATCCGATGAAATTAATGGAGAAAAAGGGCAACGGAACGGAGGGTAAAGTAATAAAGCCTGATGGAGTTTTTTTACCCGAGTATTTGCTAGTTCTTAACAATCACATATATTCAATCAAAGCTAAAAGTGGTACTGTGAAGAGTGTAAGTTGGATGCAGAAATTTAAATTAATTTTTTTTCTCTTCGACCAACCCCTCCTCCTACTAAAAACATTTAGTTGCAGTTAAAACGAGGGTTTTGTATAGAGAATATTTTACGAGATTCACTCTGAGAGATTCCTACGAGTTGGGGAAACCACACGTAATGCGTTGGTCAATATTATTAAGTTATATCGAACATTTTTAACAACTTGATCAGGCGTTAAAAATTGACAACCACGAAAGTTATTTTTGATATTCGGAAATTAAAAAAAAAAATTAAACAGGACTATGCGGCGGTTGAGGTATCAGTTCGAACATTTTTCTTCAAAAAATTGATTGTTTGAGTGACTTTGTAAGAGCTGGCATTATTTTGATGAAAGTTGATGTGGTTATCTCGATTTTATACGAAATTAGTTTATGTCTTTCGGCAAACAAATAGTTGCATAACATAATACCGTCATCGTGTTCAAAGTCTTTGAAGCACTTCCCGGTAAAAATGTTGGATTATCGTCTGGGATTAAGCCTCAAATCCCTTGGATGGTGAGGTTGAAGTGTGCTATTCCTAGTTCCCGCGCTTCCTTTTCGGGTCGCATTCCAAAATCCAAGACTCGTTTCAATACGCCTCAAAAAGTCAAGATATGTGTGCTTCCTGTTATCTTTTTGATAAGGTGAAAGGTTTTTCGGAACCATTCCGAACGCACAGATTTTCTACAAACACAATTAATTACATATTGCATATCAAAATCAAATGAACTATTTTGTGAGTCAAATTTAACTCTTTCCCGATCATTCTGAATGTCAACCGACGATCAGAATGCACAAGATCTCGGATTCTATAAGCATGTTAATCACTTCTTGCAGGTCTTAAATCACCTAAGTGAAGCCAACCACCTAAGTCACCGTAGTGAAGCCAACAACACAAGCCAGATTGAACTCTACGTCCACCAATCTCATGGCTTTATGTGCATGCCTCGTACTCATATTGGATTAGCTCAACATATCCATCCGGTTGAAGGCAAAGGGTCACTGGTGATGGAGGTCAACACTTACTAACGAGCTGTAGCAGAACAGGAACAGAAGAAGAAAAAATGTACGATTTTGTTGGTTCCAAATGAATAAAACTGCTTCTTTTTCACGTTTAGCCATTCTTCACGGATTTTTTTCTGCCGAACTGTATCGAAAAATACATTATTTGCGGTTTTTAAGGTATATTTCATCAATTGTGCTTTTTTCTATTCGTTGCAAATACCAGTTGAGGCTTAGCAAATTTATTAAAAATTAATTTAAAAAAGAAACATTCTTCACGAAGTTGCATTGAAAAATATCAATGTAACAGTGTACCAATAACTAAAACCGTTCTTTTTTCAAATTATAAAAACAATTCCAGCTTTTGACAACAATTTAACTTAATATAACATAACCTAATATACAGAATCGTTTTATGTATGGAAACGGTCAAATATCTCGAGAATGCTTTGAGATTTGTTAATGAAATATTGTACACAATCATCATGGAATGTATGTCACTTTTTGGCCAAGGCTAATTTGTTTTTTTTTTAATGATAACAGTACTTTTTTTTTGGTATTTTTGAAATGAGCATTTTTTTCTGAATGCAATGAAGTAATTTTTTTTCTGTCTCAAAATAGATTTAAGAAAATGGCTAAAAGGTGTTTTAATGAGCAGGTTCATACACAGTATCCTCAAAAGTTAAATGTTTAGATGGAATTAAGTTGCAAGAATAATATAGAAGTTTTTTTGCATTCATGGCAACTTGACAGCAGATAAATATTAAATGATAGTAGTATATAGTAGTAGTATATAAGTAGTAGTAGTAGTATATAAGTAGTAGTAGTAGTATATAAGTAGTTGTAGTAGTATATAAGTAGTAGTATATAAAAGAGACCAAAATACCTTTTAGAAATTGAATTTTGAAAAAAAACAATCCGATATTTACCTCGTTGAGTTCAGAAAAAAATGCTCTTTCTAACAATGTTAAACTCAAAAACTGTTGTCATTAAAAAAAAATCATATCATTAAAAAAAGTTAGCCTTGGATTTCAAATGCGACAAAAAAAATCAAAATATACCAAAAAAATGGCAAACATTTCCTAATATATGTGTATAAAATTTCATTAAGAAATCTCAAAGCTCTCAAGCTTCTCGAGATATTTGACCCTTTCCATACATAATAACGACCCTGTAATTAATATAGTTAATTTTATTGATATTTAGTGTAATTATTGTCAAATTTTTGAAAAAAAATTTGTAAACTCTATAAGTGCAAAGGAAGTGAAAAGGAAGAGCAAAGTGTAGATGAGTTTTATATTAGAAATTTGATGCTTTATAAGCCTCGAAAGCATAATAATGTCATTAACGCCACAAATGCCTTTAATGCTATTTATTCTGGTGCTTTGGATAGTAAGCATGCTGTTATTGGTTAAAAAAACGGTGATTTAATTCTCTTCAATTGTATAAAATGTTGATCCAAGGTTTCAGGTTAGCTACCAAGCCAAAAAATTCATATCAACAATACAACGATGCATAAAACAACAAAACAGATTATCTTCATTTTCTTCAATAAATTGTTACTGGATATGAAAAGTAGATTCTACACAATCATCTACATAACAAAAATAACCGTTAACACCAGGACAACCACCTTTGGTCACTTCAAACCAAATATTCACCATAAAACAAAGTTTACACTAAAGGCTTATGTATCCTGAATATTAACACACGACATCACTGACCTGAATATCATAACACGACAATGCCAATCATCCAAGAAAAAATCAAATATTTAAACTGGGAAGTACTTCCCCACCCTCTGTATTTTCCTGATGTTGCACAATCAGATTATCATCTCTTCCGATCAATGGAACATTTATTTATGGAAAACAATTTGCAATCAAAACTGCCCGCGAAGAATATTATATTTCAAAATCATCCTCATTTTACAAAAATGAAATAGAGAGTGTGTCAGAGAGAAGGGCGAAGACTGTCAATAACGGTGGAGATTATATTGTTACTACTGTAACTGTTAAATAAAATTTAATTTTGTGCAGTATCACACAAAAAAATTAAAAGATTACTTATGGGTATATTACCATAACATAATCTCGAGAAGAAATAAAGAAGAAATCAGTGGTACAAAAACAGATTTCATTTAAATAAAGCATAAAATTATGTAATTTTTTTTTTGAGGGCACATTGTGCAACGCGACACTTAAAAGAAACTATTGAAGATATACTATATATTTTTCCTCATCGATATAATTACATAATAATATCACCACCCGTAATCTTGAAATTGCTTAAGTATATTGGACATGGATTTCGCGTAAAAAGTCATGAAACAAAATATTTTCTCTTGCGAAAAGTTCGAAAAATATCACGGTATTTAAAAGTGACTTAAATTTATTTTCGTGGCCTGGTAGGTATTCCGATGAAGAAATCACTTATATAAGTTCAAGGTTCTTGATTATTTTTTATAGGAAATGTAAAATTTCTTATTATTTTAACTTAAACTAATCGAATATAACCTACACATCGATGTCATTTTCATTTAGTTTAGAGTTTTAATACCAATTCACGTATACTGAAAAATATATACATTTCAAACTTAGTAGTGCAATTCATAATATTTATTTGAACGGTTTATCAGCAACTAATATCAAAGAGGATATGGATAAGGAAACTTTGGGTGGTTTTGTTCTTGGAACCGATGTATATATACACTTCAGGCCAAAAGTTTAATACCACCTTAAAACTACTAAATAATATTTCTTAATTAAATAATATTGATTATAGTTTATTTAAGTTGATATACTGTATCTATATCTTCAAAAATAGCTTTATAATTGTTTACCCAATATAAGAAGGACAATAATAAATACAGCCGAATTTTCGCGTTCACTTTACTTACTGTATATTGATGTAAATTAATCTCGTTTTTACAAATCTTCTTTTTAGTTTTTCTTAACATTATTCAGAATCACTTAGACATATACCATATTGAAGGCATGAACCGTAATCTGCCACGCTGGTCAAATGCGGGTTGGCAGATTTCCGATCATGTTAGTCTGAGGCCTCTGCCTTGACCTGTAGGCCAGAGGTGACCCTCCGAGAGAGCATAGGTTCCAGACGGAATAGCTAAAAGATTCATTGCCCTCCTCAAACACACACACACATATACGTATATTGGTTAAAAAGAAAAGTCTTCGATCAGTGCGTCATGCTCGTTATGACATACGAAAGTGGAACCTGGATATTCAGGTCGCAATCAATAGAAAAACTTCTGTGAAGCCAGAGGGGAATGGAAAGATGTATGCTTGGCATTACAAGACAGAAGACATTAAGAGACAGAAAGCCCTGCACATGGATCAGGGAACAAACGAATGTGTATGACATTATTGGAAGAGTAAAGCAATTGAAATGGAGATGGAGAGGCCATATAGCGAAACGATGGGACGACAGATGGACCAAGGCAATCCTGGATTGGATACCGCTTGATCACAAACGTTCGCGAAGAAGGACCGTGAAAGTTGGAAGCATACTGAAGAGGACTTCATCCTGCAGTGGTTCGAAACAGGTATATATATATATATATATATATATATATATATATATATATATATATATATATATATATATATATAAACCTTTTTTTTGACCCAGATCAATCTGAAGATTAAATGATAGTTGCAAACCTGACGGAAATTCTCAATTTTAGAAAACATAAACTCCCATAGAGAGCGCGTTTCAGATACAAAACAGGAAATAAAAAAGCTGTTAATGTGTTATGAGGAATTTTTTTTTGAGAAGAAAAAACATTTGACCCGTCAGTCGACTTTGTTTGACTTTATGATGCGCAAATATCAAAATTCGATATTATCAAAATAGCTTCGATTTATCATTGCGTATTAAAATAATGTTATAATTTGTTTAATTATCTAAGATTTGAATACATAATTTTCTTCTAAATTTTTGTTTTCTTTAACCTTTGGTCCCAGTTAAACAAAGTTTGAATGCATTTATATACGAAATTGTACCCCGATTTACACGGTTGTCGTTCGGTCCCATCTATCGCGTATGTTCGAGGTATGACTGTACTTAGAAGAAGACAATATATATATATATATATATATATATATATATATATATATATATATATATATATATATATATATATATATATATATATATATATATATATATATATATATATATATATATTTAAAAACTGACATTACTTTTTGATTATTATAGTATTAATACTTTTTTGTTACCACGACATCTATGTCCCATAAACTACAAAACAACACTACATCCGTAGCAGATTAGTATTTTTGGGTGCACTTCCTCAACAGAGACCAACCATACAACTGAAATGTAAAATCAGACTATCTTCGTTGGGAACACAGAGACTCTGTAGAATCACATAAAAAATGTTTCTTTAAAATTATAGAAGAGATCTGTTCCTAATTTAAATATGTCGCCAGTAGAACATTTTATAACTATCTTATTGTTTAAGACAGAGGAACTCTCCATATAATATGAAATGAATTTAAAATAATTATCTTTATATGATGAGTTATATTTGGGATCGACAGTGCATCATTTTAAAATTTTTTCAATTATTTTCGATTGTAATAATCAATGTTACTTTTATTTTTGACATAGTTTTTCACAAGAAACTAATTTACGTTTTTCACAGTCCCCTGTGAGTTTGGCTAATAATATTTGTGTCTTCGGGAAATTAACAAATTAGAGGATTAACTATTAAATTATTAAGATTAAATTATTTAAGAGATTTAATCATCTCCTGATGATGTTAACATGATTAGAAAAACTCGCACCGACACTCCGGAAAAAGGTTATTTAAGGTCATTTAATATTTTGTAAAACAATTGTAGCACGTTAAGAAAATATAAACGAATTTGAAATGGTTATTACAAAATTCTTACAACCATTATATCAGCGAATTTGAGAGCTGTGATGTATATATATATATATATATATATATATATATATATATATATATATATATATATATATATATATATATATATATATATATATATATATATATATATATATATATATATAATCTTACCTTTATATTGCAATTAATCCAATTTCACTACAGTAATATATCTATAATATAATATATCACAAGATTGCTGACACCAAAAAGACTACACATCAAAGTATCACCACATCACAAAGTCAGTCCAATAAACACCACTATCCAAATTTAAAGTCTTCTAGTATGAGAAAAAAAAAATAAAAGCTAAAAAAAGTCTTTTAGATGATTGTCTGCATGACGCTTTTAAAGAAGACAATATCGTTATGTTTCGCGATAAGGAAAAGAACGTCGGTTCGAATCTCGAGTAGCTACTACTCGTCCGGAGCAGAGACGGTGGAATAATAACAGAATTCTATCGGCAACTCAGAGACTAGAGGATCATAGTAGTCGCTGTGAATGCACTCCGGTGGAAGCGCAACTTGGCCAGAGCGAGACGGTGAGAGTACGGTCGATCGGCGATCTTTGTCCGATACAGGGCGGATATGGGTAGATGCAGCGGGCTGGGATGTCTGGGTGCATAAAGTTTTTTTTTCCGTTGTTGTTTTGCGGGGGATGGTTTCGGCACGAAGTCTGGGTTGGATTTTGGGAGTTTATTCTTAAAATAGGACGAGGAAAAATGTATTGTAGTTTAATAATAGAGATAATCAAAAAAATATTATAAAAACAGTAGATGCTAAATATAATTTCTACTATTTTTTTACTTGTAAAATATATTAAGCAGATGTAAAAGTTTTTTGAGAAAAATTAATTTGCTATAATTTACATTTGATCAATATAATATGTGCCATTCTGTTCGATGATATCTCTACATTTTACCGATGGTATAATGCAGCGTTCATAGAAATTCTGAGGTTTCTAGCCAAAGAGCTGATAGAGGTTATTTTTCAAGTCTCCTAAGGAACTAAACTCGAAGAGATACCACTAAACACCAAATAACTTTATTTAACTTCTCGACGCGTGTTTTGCCAACTAAATGTTAGCATCATCAAGCGACAAATCAATCAAACATATAATAAACATACTAACCATATAATAAATTAAGAGAAGTCCTGAGTAATCCAAACGACAATTAAGTGAAAGACAATTATATACAATTTTTTTAAGTTCTCAGTTTTTTCTCTTACTAGAGGACTTTAAATTTGTATAGTGGTGTTTATTGGACTGTGTGATATGTGTCTTCGTGACTTATTGTTACCTTTTTTTTTGCGGTGTACGCAATAATGTGATAGTTTACATTATATACATATTTTTTTTAATAGATTAATTTATTTAATATATATATATAATTAATTTTATTTAATATATATATATATATATATATATATATATATATATATATATATATATATATATATATATATATATATATATATATATATATATATATAATTTTCTATTGTAATTATATATTCGCTATATAAAACAACTTTAGTAAATATTACTTCACAATCTCCTTCAACTCAATCTCCTGCTCTCAAATTTACTGATAAAACAAGGAAAAATTCCATAAAATATTATATCCCCTTTTGTCGTACAATCGGTGGGCGTTTCGCTAATCATGTTAACATCATCAGGATATGAATTATTCTCTAAGTAATTTAATGAATTAATTCTAAACTCACATTTAACTGTCAAAAACGTAATTTAGTATCTTATGAAAAACTGTGTCAAAAGTAGTGACATTAATTATTGAAATCAAATATAATACCAAGATTTTAAAATGAAGCGTTTTTCATCCTGAAGATTAAATGAATTATTTGAACTAATTCCATATTATAAGGAAATTTCCTCGTCTTATATGTCAGCCCAAATCGTCCTTATACAATAAGATACTAGTGATAAAATGTAATACTGTCGATATTTAAAAAAAATATCTATCATCAGCCCATGTCGATCAACTGCAGGATAAAGGCCTCTTCAGCATGCTTCCAACTTTCATGGTCCTGAGCTTTCTTCTTCCACCCGGGTCCAATTTACTTAACGATGTCATCAGTCCATCGTGCTTTTGGTTTTCTTTGCTGACGTTTGTGATCAAGTGGTATCCACTCCAAGATTGCCTTGGTCCATCTGTGGCCCAATCGCCTCGCTATTTGGCCTGGCTATCTCCATTTAATTTGCTTTACTCTTCCTTCATTTCTGTATGTCATAACGGGCAGGATGCACTGATCGAATACTTTTCGTTTTAGGCAAAGTGGAAGTTTACTATATTTAACTGAGATAGCCGATACTTGATGGAAATTCATTTTAAATAAAAAACCAAGATTAATATCTAAATTTCCACTATATTTAAAACTTGTACGTATCACAATTGTCTCTCTCTCTAATCACACTGCATTGTTTTTCAGATTGATCTAGTTTTCAAAAATGGCTGCTACCAAAATTTCTTTTGAGCAACAGAAATTTATTCTGAAGTGTTACTGGAAATACGAAAATGAGGTAGAAGTCCAAAGACAGTTCAGGCGAGAATTTCAGACTTTCATTTGATTGAGAATCCATAAGTTATTAAAGAACATCTGTTAGTTTGCCAGGAGTCACGGGGGGTATGACTTATCTGCAAAAGGATTTGTAAATGGTGATGTTTACCTTAATTTGCTACAGAAAGCAGTGATCCCACGCATTCGGGAAGCTTTTGAGGGTGAACTTTCATATTCAACAAGATGGTGTAACTACACATTACCTTCATGACGTAAAGGCTTATCTTGATGAGACTCTACCGAACGGATGGATTGGACGAAGAGGTTGGCTTGAATACCCCGCACGTTCACATAACCTTACGTAGCTCGACTAATTTTTATGGAGATACATTAAAGACAAGGTTTATAAGACAAAGCCGTCAAAAATCAATGAATTAAGAGTGGCGATTGATTGCTTCTCGTTATTAGCAATGCCTGGACCACGACGGCAGGCAGTTTGAAAACTGGCGTTAGTCAAAGTAAAGGCTGTTCCTTTAGCTGTTTTTTTTTGAAACTCTAAAGTAAACTGTACGAAAATAAATACTGATTTTAGAATCAAAGTGTGTATATATTTTTTTGGGACACCATGTCTATATATATATATATATATATATTAGATATACTATCTCTAAAATGCCCCTTTTTTCTGTCATTTTAATGTTTAAGAAAATTTGAAAAACAATCAAATAACACAATTTTTTTCTCAAGTACTCTCTGAAATTCCTTCAGTTAAACAACTTCAAAACTCAAAAACAGAATGCCATTTAGCGCCATTTAGAGCTAAAAACGAGACGTCGATATAGTACCCGTACGGCTTTTGAACGTGCTCCTTCTCGAAGTGTTGTTTCTCTAATCCAATAAACCAGACAATGTGTTAGAAATGTGATAACTCGTTCCCATGAAAATTAGATTTAATAATACACTTAAACCGAACAATAACCGTTCATTAAAAGAAAACATCCTAACCCCATCTAATCCGATTTTTTTCGACATGGTCGTTTAGAGAGAAGGGAGCTTAACTAATCTCCATTAGGGTGGTAAGAGTAATTTTTATGGGTTTTTATCTAACCGAAAAAAAAAACGGAGGCCGATAACAAGACATGTGGGAGGTATATAATATTCAAACGGCGTGTAATAAAATGAACAGACCGACGATAGAGTGGAATTTCAGGGAGGTGTGAAAAAAATGTACCGTAAAGATTTATCTAAAATGGGAAGTAATAAACGTGTGAGAAAAATCTTCATTAACGTTTCCAATATTATTTAGAAAATACCATCGAGAGAAGTGGACAATTTTCAGCTTGAACGGATATTAAATCAAGGAAGTAATATTTGCTCTTGAGATAATAAAAATTTGAGATTTAGCTAACAGAAACCGTAAAATGAAGATATATAGATAGAGAATTTTGTTGTGGTCATATAAAACTCAATGAATTATTTAGTGTAGGTGTGGTATAGAATATAAAATTATAAAATAATCACATATAAATACATCACATATAAATATATATAGACATTATCCGAAAAATAATCTGACCCTATTTAAAAAATAATAATAACATTTATTTATTCCCAAACCCATACGGTATTGACCATCGTTAAGAAAGTACATATTAAATACTTAATACTAAATATAAAAAAGGAAAAAATTAATTATAACGCAAATATAATATCTATAACACAAGGCACAACAAAAAAAAAGAAAAGATAGGAAAAAAAGACAATTGGAAAGAAAAGAAGAAAAGAGAATGTGTTATTTCTCTTCTCAACATAGTATTGTTAACATAATTTACATAAATTAGTCGATAGCATAATTAGTATAAACATAAATGGTTTAATTCACCAAAACAGGCTATTCTAATAATTTAATTACATTTAAAATGTCGTTTGTTTCCTCAAGAAAATTATTTAATGAATAATAAGCCTTGGTAGATCTCAAGAACGTGGTAGATCTCGAATACACCTCGGAAAATTATAATATTATATACCTTCAAAATAGCATACTGCACATTCTTCTGGATAAAACTAAAATTACATCTTTCATTCACGAGATTCCACTAGTTATATAACCATGCTTTGCGATAGCCTCCCCAAAGAGATCTCTATTATTAAACACAAAAGTGTACGAATCCAAAATAAACATGCTGATAATTGACAGAATGTTTTTGCCAATAAAAATATTTCTGCGGCTTTCGTAATGCTTCATTTGAAAAACACTTCTTTTGCATCATTTTTGGAGTACAATTATCTTCTCGATATCTGGAGAGTCAATCAAGTCGTATATTATACTCGACTGAACATAGGCATGGTAAGCTGACATTGCAGCCTCAAAAAACCAACATTCTGAGCTACGGTTCTCAGTAAGTAGCAATGCCGAGATAAGCCTGCAGCAACATTTTCCACGTACCCTTTCCAATTCAGCTTTATATCAATCACAAGACCCAAGAAACGCATCTGTTCAGAAAACTGAATTTTAACGTCTTTATAGTAAATGTAATAGTGTTCTTTTTTTTTATTGCTGAATACAATAGACTAGGTTTTAGGCACATTCAATAGAAGATCCACAGTAGAGAAGTATTCATCAAGAATTCGACATGATCTCCCATCACTCTCGAGCATCAAGTCGGAATCATCCCAGCTAAAAACCAATACTGTGTCATCCGCATAGAGTACCGTGTGCTGTTCTGTAATGTTTGGAATTTGATTGATGGGGGATCTAGCAGTATAGCAGTACGGACCCCGGAAAATATTGAAAAAGTAGGATCAGCTGTGGAAACTAGCCCTCGCCGTTCAGCGGTACGTGACGCTCGTACTCTTAGAATATCAAACATTCGCAGAATCTTCCACTTGGACCTTCATTTCCATTAGTATACAATTATGGGTGTCCAAAAATTACAACAAAATGACTTTGAGATGGTGTAGGTTCGCAGAAAGGATGTTGGAATTGCTGGAGGACAATATCGTTTTGTTCATGAGTGACGAGGCCCATTTTCGGGGATGGTAAACAAACAGAACTTTCGATACTGGGCACACGAAAACACCCGAGAACTAAATGATCAACCTATGCATTCCGAGAGAGTTACTGTTTCGTGTGCCGTATCTCGAACTTGCATTAGTGGACCGTATTTTTTACGCGAAAACGGACGAACAGTGTCTGTTAAAACACAGATCGCTATTTCGCCATGTTGCGTGATTATTTTCAGCCAGAACTAAGAAGAAGACGCATTAACCTCAATACACTTTGGTTCCAACAAGAAAGGGCGATGCGTCAGGAGCAACAAGGTCCTTTTTAAGGTAACATTTCCCTGGGCGCCTTATTTCGTTGCCTGGGAATGTGGAATGGTCACCTCAGTCACCAGACTTTTCAGCTTGTGAGTACTTTTTATGGGGCTACTTAAAATTCAAAGCTTACATAGACAAACCGCGAACTCTTGAAGCTCTTTCCGAAACCATAACGCGCTAAATTGAAAGGATTCCTCGTGTCATGCTCGAAAGGGGTATGGACGATTTTACTCCCAGTCTACAAGAATGCCTCGACAAAAATCAACGCCACCTAACTGATGTGATTTTTCACACCTGATTGTATTATGTATATTTAATGGCATTATACCACTAATATATATATTAGTGGTATAATGCCATATCTCCCTGCCGGACCCTGTACAAGTACAATGGCATATTGTTTCGGTGCTGAATACTTTTTGAGAATGGTTTCCACCGATGTTTTGAACTTAGGTGCACTAAATTTAGGATTGTTATATACTTCTTTTAAAATAAAGCGTTGCTGTCTTTTATTTAATAATTTCGAGCGGCCTGTTTGCTTCTTCTTTTGTAACGTTAACATCTCCAACAATACTTTTACTTAACTGAAGAAAAAAATCATTACTATCTACTAAGAATAGCTTATTATCAGTATCCAATCCGCTTCAAAGGGGAAGGCAACAGTATTGCTCGGTCTAATGCTACGTTACTTGTCTTATTCCTTTATTTGTTAGTACGGCTTATACACAACCTCAGACTGGATTGATTCAATATATAAGTCGGAGGCCAACGGGCTGTAGAAAGAAAAAGAGTTGTAGAACCACAGAAAGAAGAAGAAGAAGAAGAAGAAGAAGAAGAATAAGAAGAAGAAGAAGAAGAAGAAGAAGAAGAAGAAGAAGAAGAAGAAGAAGAAGAAGAAGAAGAAGAAGAAGAACTCTTTCACAGTTTTTACAAACGACTGAAATACAGACGGTTTTTAACCAAAGATTTTGTTTTCATTATGGCAATGTTACCAACTATAGTATCTCAAAATTCAAGAGCTTCACGAAAAGCAAAATTGTATACACTACGCTACTGATCAAAAATTATTTTTCCACTTGAAAATGGAAATGTAGACAAAGAACAAACCAAAACTTTAACTTTGCATTAGAGTAGCATCTCATTGTCTATTTATATAGAAACGAACTAAATATTAAACTCAACCAAAACAAAACTGCTTTCTCGAAAGTTTTTTTCTTCTATAAATAGTCCATCATTTGAAAAAAAAATGTAACCAATTTCTCTGTGCAACAAACACTCACTAGCGCCTTATTCTTAATTATTAGGCTGGTATTTAAGAATATTTCAGTATATTTTTTCTAGTCAGCGATTTGATTGAAGATTGATTAAAGCTCAACAACGTAATTTCCCGAAAAAAAAAATATTACCGCCAATACTTTCACTCGCAAAGTGATTTATAGACATTTGTTTAGACGTGACACGTAAAAATTGACATTTTGCCAACTAAAACTTAAGATGTGCTTCAGAACAATCATCATAATGCATTTATTTTGCTGAGAAGATGATTTAGTATGTTAATCAAAATATTTTCAAGCGCTTTCTAATGGATGTACCCATAACTTATGTCGTTTTTTCCAAATTTTAAAAAATTAAAAAATAATTAAAGTTTTTATAACGTAGCCTATATTCCAGTTAAATATATTGATAACTTAGGTAAACAAATTTAAACTTTTTTGAGGTAACATTGATGAAAATAGATGTATATGAAGTGTTTTGTAGTCCGCGAATGATAACTAATTACTGTGACACGTACAGTTTTTTTGTTACAGGGGATCGGTGGTGAAAGAAAAGAGACGATATATTTTTACAATTAAATATTTATTTAATATAACCACGGAAAAGTTGTTAAATCTATTCAAAGACATAACCTATATATATATATATATATATATATATATATATATATATATATATATATATATATATATATATATATATATATATATATATATATATATATATATATAATCATCATCATCATCATCATCAGCCCGTGTTGA
This sequence comes from Cosmopolites sordidus, assembly GCA_031761425.1. Taxonomy (NCBI): domain Eukaryota; kingdom Metazoa; phylum Arthropoda; class Insecta; order Coleoptera; family Curculionidae; genus Cosmopolites; species Cosmopolites sordidus. The sequence goes on along the minus strand of JARFXV010001047.1, from coordinate 616,495 downwards.
TCCACTGCAGGATGAAGGCCTCTTCAGCCTGTTTCCAACTTTCACGGTACTGGGTTTTTCTCTGCCACTCGGGTCCAATACACTTAACGATGACCTCAATCGATCGTGCATTCGGTCTTCTTCGCGGACGTTTGCGATCAAGCGGTATCCACTCCAGGATTGCCTTGGTCCATCTGACGTCCCATCGCCTCGCTATATGGCCTGCACATCTCCATTTCAATTGCTTTACTGTTCCAATGATGTCGCAGACTTTCGTTTGTTCCCTGTTCCATGCGCAGGACTTTCTGTCTCGTTTTGTAATGCCAAGCATACATCTTTCCATTCCCCTCTGTGTTACCAGAAGTTTTTGAATTGATTGCGATGTGAGTGTCCACAAGCCGACAAGAACAGTGGCATGGTGTATTCGTTGTGCCTTTCTGTGGCCTGCTGTTCAACCTGGATGTGATTCATTACATTGAATCCACTTCTGAATCATGCTTGTTCTCTTGGTTGTGCGTCATTCAGTTTTTTTAAATATTCTTTTAGAAATTATCTTAGTGAAAACTTTGTACATTACTGATAGGAGGCTTATTGGACGGTAGATCTTTAAATCTTCCTGTGTTTCTTTTTTGTGTAAAAGGATCACTTCTGCATTTTTCCATAGGTCAGGTACATTTTGTTCTTTGAGGCATTTTGAGCATAATTTTGCCAGTGTTTTATGTAATGTCCGACCACCAGCTTTTAACATTTCGACAGTTACACTGTCTTTTCCTGTATCCTTGCCGTTTTTCCTCCTCTAGGATATCTGGCATTTGTTCTTCCGTGGGTATTGTTATTTTTGATTGGCTCTGATCTTCATATAACTGCAAACTGTGCCATCCTCATGCCTTAAGGCATATATTTGCGTTCTCTTGTTTCTCAGCTTATGTTTAGCCTTGTCAATTCCTTTGTTTTCTTCCAGGGTTTCTTGAACTAGCTGCATCTTGAATCGGCGCGTGTCCTCTCTGATACGTTTTCTTATAGTTTTGCAGAGTTCCGTGTACTCGACCCTGCCAAAAGGACTACCTACATTTCTCATTGCCCGCAGTTTCTTCATTAAATCAATGGTCTCACTGGAGATTTTTGTCTGTTTGCTGTATTACATGGATACTACATATAGCCCATGCAATGGACTTTTCCATGTCCATTTTCTGGTCATATTTTTCTTATAGAACGAATTCATAATATATAGTTCTTGTCCTTCAGCAAAATCAACCAATCTGTCACCCCTATTGTCTCGCTCACCAGTTCCATATGGGTCTGTTGCATTTTCGTCAGTTCTTGTTGTTCCAATTCTGGCATTAAAATCAGGGCCACATCATAAATTTTCTCAATTTTCTCATCCCTATGGCTTATAGTTGGTGCAAAAGCTTGGTAAATTTGAAACCTATATATATATATATATATATCTATATATATATATATATATATATATATATATATATATATATATATATATATATATATATATATATATATATATATATATATTATTATTATTATTCACGTATGGGCCCTGATGGACCACGCGAAGTACAATTAGAGGCGTTTGTTGTTGTTAGCCTTCCTTTGAGCCCATACTAACTTCATTCTTTCACTATGAGCTTTTTTCCTTTCGTCAGACCAAGTTGTTCCAGTCTTCCTACATTTTCTCTCTGGCCAACCTTCCAAACGTTAACCTTGTGTCTGAAACAACCTCTATCCTGAATTTCACTTTGTGTAATATTTGCTGATCTTAGGTCCTCTTTAATTGCCGCAATCCATTTAATTGTTTCTACTTTAGCTCTACTCCTATTTTCATAAAATTCGACTATTTGTCTAGTTAGCCTATTCGGATTCATCCGTTTGATGTGTCCGTAAAACTTAAGTCTTCTTTTTCTCATATCGCTATGTATATCTGTGTATTGTTTGATTTCTTGGTTTTCTCGAAGTCGGTATGTTGTGCTATTTATTTGTTTGGGACCTAGGATTATTCTTATGATTTTTCTTTCGTTCTTTTCAATGTCCTCGATGTCCCTCTTTCTATTCAAAATGAGCGTTTCTGCAGCATATAGACATTCTGGCTTAATAACCGTGTTGTAATGTCTCAGTTTTGTGTTTTTAGATAGGCATTTTTTGTTGTAAAAATTTTGTGTAAGTCTCAATGCCGTTTCCATTTTTTGACATCTACCCTTATTGGCCGCTTTTTCCAACCCATTTTCCATGATTATTTCACCCAAATATTTGAATTGAGAGACTCGTCTGATGTTACCATATTTTGTTTTTAGAAATGGTGTTCTTAGTCTGTTGCAGGTCATGTATTGTGTCTTTTCAAAGGATATTTGGAGTCCTACCTTTTCTGCTGTTTCTTTTAGGATTTCAATCTGTTTTTGAGCCGTTAATACATCTTGAGCTAAAATTGCTAGATCATCAGCAAATGCCAGACAATCAATTTTGATATTGATTCTCCCCAGTTTAATGGGCTGGTCAATATTCAGTGCCGACTTTTTTTCAGGCCACTCCTGTATTACTTTTTCTAGAACACAGTTAAATAAGAGTGGCGAGAGTCCATCCCCTTGTCTCACACCAGTTTTAATTTCGAAGGGTTCTGAGATGTCACCCATGAATTTAACTTTTGACCTCGTGTTAGTTAACGTTGCTTTAATAATTGCCAGCGTTTTCAGATCTAGTCCTTGTTCTTTCAAGATTCGGAATAAAGATTCACGGTCAATAGAATCATATGCTTTTTTGAAATCCACAAATGTACAGACGAGATTTTTATTGTACAGTTTTTGATGTCTTAGAATCAACTTTAGATTCAGGATCTGTTCAGGCCAGGATCTGCCCGGTCGAAAACCTGCCTGATATTCACCAATGTTCGGTTCTAACTGTCCCTGTGCTCTGTCTAGTAGACATTGAGATAGAATCTTGTAACAAACTGGGAGAAGAGATATTCCTCTATAGTTGTTTACATCCGTTCTATCTCCTTTCTTATGTAGTGGATGGATTAGAGCATCTTTCCAGTCTTCCGGAATCCGTTCGGTTCGCCAAACTTCTTGTAGAATTTTGGTTATTTCCTTGATTGTACCTGGACCAGCGGATTTCAAAAGTTCAGCAGTGATTCCATCTTCACCAGAAGCTTTATTATTTTTAAGCCGGTTGATTTGCCTAAGTATTTCCTCTTCAGTCGGTGGTAATATATATATATATATATATATATATATATATATATATATATATATATATATATATATTACCACACAAATGTCTCAAACAACCAAAAATCTCCAGTGAGACCATTGATTTAATGAAGAAACGGCGAGCAATGAGAAATGCAGGTAGTCCTTTTGGCAGGGTCGAGTACACTGAGCTCTGCAAAACTATAAGAAAACGTATCAGAGAGGACACGCGCCGATTTAATATGCAGCTAGTGCAAAAAACCCTGGAAGAAAGCAAAGGAATTAACAAAGCTAAACAGAAGCTGAGAAACAAAAGAACGCAAATATATGCTTTAAAGCGTGAGGATGGCACAGTGTGCAGGACGCGTACCCAAATGTTAGAGATTGTCAGAAGGTTTTATTCCCAGTTATATGAAGATCAGAGCCAGTCAGGGACAGCAATACCCACGGAAGAACAATATATAATACCACATATCCTAGTGGAGGAAGTAACAAATGCTATAGAATTGATGAAGAACGGCAAGGCTCCAGGAAAGGATAGTGTAACTGTCGAAATGCTAAAAGCTGGTGGTCGGACGTTACATAAAACACTGGCAAAATTATACTCAAAATGTCTCAAAGAACAAAAAGTACCTGACTTATGGAAAAATGCAGAAGTGATCCTTTTACATAAAAAAGGAGCACAGGAAGATTTAAAGAACTACCGTCCAATAAGCCTCCTATCAGTGATGTACAAAGTTTTCACTAAGATAATTTCTAAAAGAATATTAAAAAAACTGAATGACGCACAACCAAGAGAACAAGCAGGATTCAGAAGTGGATTCAGTACAATGGATCACATCCAGGTTGTACAGCATGTCATAGAAAGGCACAACGAATACACCATGCCACTGTGCTTGGCTTTTATCGACTACGAAAAAGCATTTGATTCCATCTCAAAGCATGCGATAATGGATGCACTGCCAATGGAAGGCACTTAGCCAAGGTGTAGAGAGAGCCTATGTAAACCTATTAGAATCGATATATGATGGAGCTACAGCCACAATTCACCTTGATGATCTTGAAGTGGGAATTAATATAGAACGAGGTGTACGGCAGGGTGACGCAATATCGCCTATTCTTTTCTCGACTGGCCTTGAAGAAGTATTTCGTAAACTGGATTGGGAACAGGATGGGGTAAAGATCAATGGTGCAAACTTAAACCATCTTAGATTTGCAGATGATATTATTCTCATTTCACAAGACCCAGAGGAGCTGCAAAGACGCATACAAGAACTGCAAAGGGCTGGCGAACCATTTGGCTTGAAAATAAACCTGAAAAAGAGTCAGGTTATGTTCAATAACTTCGCTCAGGACAGAAGAATTTCAGTTTTAGGAAGGGATTTAGAGATTGTTGACAGCTTTGTATATCTTGGGCAGAGGATTTCCATGGAAGGGAATACCGCCCGGGAGGTGGAACGGCGTGTTAAATGTGGCTGGCAGGCATTTGGTAGGCTCAACATAGTGTTTAAGAGCAGACTCCCACTTTGCCTGAAAAGAAAAGTATTCGATCAGTGCGTTCTACCCGTTATGACATACGGAAGTGAAACCTGGACACTCACATCGCAATCAATTCAAAAACTTCGGGTGGCACAGAGGGGAATGGAAAGATGTATGCTTGGCATTACAAGACGAGACAGAAAGTCCTGCGCATGGATCAGGGAACAAACAAGTCTGTGACATCATTGGAAGAGTAAAACAGTTGAAATGGAGATGGGCAGGCCATATAGCGAGGCGATGGGACGACAGATGGACCAAGGCAATCCTGGAGTGGATACCTCTTGATCGCAAACGTCCGCGAAGAAGACCGAAAGCACGATGGACTGATGACATCGTTAAGTATATTGGACCCGAGTGGCAGAGGAAAGCCCAGGACCATGAAGGTTGGAAGCATGCTGAAGAGGCCTTCATCCTGCAGTGGATCGATACGGGCTGATGATGATGATGATGATGATGATGATGATATATATATATATATATATATATATATATATATATATATATATATATATATATATATATATATATATATATATATATATATATATATCCATATGAGATATACAACGACAAACAACTTTTTTCTGTTCTTTTTTGTGTTCTGAAGCATCATCTCTTTTTAAAACCAGCAGTAGTCGGCCAACATAAATGGGTTCCAGCGTCCCTGATTTCTTGCTTCCTGATGGAGGATGATTCATGATACCTTTGTGAAACCTCTATCCTTATTCATCACTCACTGCACTCAAATTTTCCCGAAAAAAATCCAAATTGCAGTGTAAACAGTACATCTTCAAGAACAGGAGACACCCTAGTATTTTATAGACTTTCAAGAGTTCATGTATGAGGTTTTTATAGTTGTCATCTTTCTTGTTGCCCAGAAATCCTTTCACTACACTTACAAAATACTTTCAATTAATTTTCATTTAATTTTTCTTGAAAATGGAAATCATCTAGAAACTTCCTTATTTGAAGTCCAATTAATATGCCTTCTTTTAGTTTTGCATTACCTAATTGAGAAAATATTTCTTTTAGGTACTTGAAACCATTACCTTTTTGCCCATGGCTTTGACAAAGTTTTTCATTAGTCCAAGCTTAATATGGAGAGGCGGAAGAAGCACCTTTTTTGAGTTAATAAGGGGACAGATTTTATGTTTAAAGTACCAGGTTCAAAATAAGTTTTATGACGCCAAGCTTTCTTACCGTAATGTTCTTTTGTTGCCCTATTATCCCATGGACACAAAAAACAGCAATATTTAATAAACCCCCTTGAAGTCCTATCAATATACCTATCACTTTTAAATTCCCTTAAATATCTCACTAATACTATTAGATTCTTAGATCTCACTAATAACTTATAGATTCATAGATCATAGTTTTCATAGATTTCATTCATTGTAACTGAATGGGCTAAAGGAATACATGGGTTTTTGTTTCCATTATAAAACAAGACTGTTGTATTTCGAAGAATCTACGGAGATACGCCACTCGGAAGGTACATGTTCCAAATTAAACTTATTAATTAAACTATCAATATCACAACAGATATCTAGGGAACCCCTTGGTATCTAATAGTGATACCTAAAGTGAAACCCTTGCATTTTTATCTAACATTTCCATTGTTTTTCTCTTTGTCTTCAACATATCCTTCAGTTTCGGCAATTACGTCTTCAATGGAGCGAAATTTCTTCCCAGCGAGCATTTTTTTGAGGTCTGAGACAAGGAAATAGTCGCTGAGAGCCAGATCTGGAGAATACGATGGATGAGGAGGTAATTCGATTGGCAATTTATGCAATTTAGCCATCGTTGCAAACGATTTGTAACACGATGCATTGTTTTGATGAAATAGCACTTTTTAGTTAATTTGTAGCCTTTTTCGCGATCTCGTTCTTCAAACGCACTAATAACTCTATTTAAAATAATATTTGTTATTGATTTATTAGCTTTCTGGAGATAATCGATGACCAGTATTCAGTGCGCATTCTAAAATGCAGCTAACAATAAGTTTGCCTCCCGATGGTTGTGTTTTTAGTTTCTTTGGACGGCTTTCACAGCCGAGTGGGCAGCTGCCGAGCTGTCTACTCAGCTGACTGCCGATTTGACTCCAAATTGTTGTAAACAAATCCTTTTTATGTTGCTTAAATACCTCCAAATTTCAAATACGTTGTTAGTTTTTAGTTTTCTGGGAACAAACGTGGTTGAATTGAGCATTTTGGTTGATTTTCCTGGGGCAGAGTCCGAATCAAGCCATTTTTTTGCTCCAGCGGTATTTATCTTCATCAAAAAGCAATGTTTAATCAACACAGGGAATTATTTTTGTCAATTCTTTTGAAAATAACAATAGTAGCGTCACTTAAAGCACAACTCAGAAACTAATAGACAGATTGTCATGTAATTTTGACAAATGACGTTTGAAGTTGGCACTGTCGACGCCTGTTAAGGATCTTTCGAATGTGATGACATCTAAACTTTAGTATCACCATACCGATGTGTTATATGATATATCAATTCGACCAAATATCGGACCAGAATCCAGCTTAACAGAAACAAATCACCCAAAAATAAGTAATTTAAAAAAGTTATCTATTAAAAGAAAAAGACAAATAAAGGCAATTTCTCTATATCTACACGACACTCATCAGCATCACAATCATAATTATTAGGTATATAAGTACATTTCAGTTATTTTTTCTAGTCAACGATTTGATTAAAGATTGATTAAAGCTCAACAACGTAATTTCCCGAAAAAAAATGCATTACCAGCGATACTTTCTCTCGTGGAGTGATTTATAGACATTTGCTTAAATGTGACATGTGAAAACTGACACTACGATGTCTGAATGTCTGAAAAAAAACATTGTCGGTGATGATTGTGAAACAATAACTACATTTTTTAGATGGCACTAAACATTAAAAGAATAATAAAACGAAATGGTTTACATTTACGAATTTACGAATACGTTTTCTTTTTACAGAATGATGAATTTGATTGCAAACAATTGAAGCAAGTTAACAATTTAGTAAATCACTGATAAACATAATTAATCAGGCCAAATTAATTTAATAGTTAGTTTAACTAATAACCGGCTGGATTCTTGCAGGATTACAGTGCATGTGACATCTAACAGATAACTAACGACGAGGATGTTACAGTCCTATCTATACTAATGTGACCACTTGTGGTTTTCAAACAAAATCCAAGTTATGCGTATTTCTAAAGCATTTTGAGTTACTGTATGAAATGTTTACTAAACCATAGATTAACATTTATCTCAAACATAATGTCAATATTTTTTATATTGGCCAAACTGTATTTGGTACATTTGCTATTTCAAGAGTGCTATTTTCTCGTGCATTTAAGTGAAGATACTGACAAATATTGATTAAATTATTGAGTTAAGTAAGTATTTGTTGCTTTAATATTGTATTCTAACCTATTTCCTAATGTAAAAAAGGTTTTATATACTTTTAAAATAACTTTTCAGGTTACCAGTTACCTAACTTTACATTTGTTCTAATTTTTGGAAATGGGTAGGCCTAAAGATATTTACCCGACCAAAATTGGAGTTTTTAAGGGTCTTTCCTTGGAACCATGTCGCAAAGAGAAATTGGCAAGAGAGACAAACATACCCAAGACATCGGTGGCCAATATAAACGGCAAAGTAAAAATGTACGTAACCTTGACTCTTAAACGTCGGAGTAAATGTTTCAGAAAACCATTAGTAGCTCCTTATATTTTATAGTAGAGCTCAAAAGAGCAATAAATTGTGTATGTAGTATGTATTAAGTGATGATAGGCCTATTTTTAACGGTTTTCGACTTACAAACAAAAAACCACTATAATGCAATTAACACAAATATAACGGTTTATTTTATTTTAGTAAACAATAACAAAATTATAAAATTAGAAACTATTTTATCTAAAAAACTATTTTAATAGGAAATGTTTGAAACGCTGACCGTTTACCTCCAAACACTTCAACATTCTAATACAGACACTTTCTCTGACGGCTCTTCTTATCTCAATATGACCTAAGGTTGCGAATGCTTGATTCACCCGAAGTTCTAACTTCTATCTAATGTTTACTGGCATTTTACCACCTGTCTTGGGATAATTCATATAGTTGCCTGCTTACTTCTTCTGTGTAGCGGAGTACCATCAAGCTAGCACCGGCTGCTTCGATACACCCTGCTGTATTACTGTTGTTACTTACTATCTCTAGATACTTTCGTGAAATTAATTGTTCATCGCAAATAAAGCATAGAATTTGTTTGTCCATGATTAAACAAAAAAAATATTAAAACTAAATTTCTCTTGGAATGTGGAATCCCTGGTAAAATGAGGATTTTTATTGGCCCAGAAGTGACAATTCCGTATGGTTAAAACTCCTCTCGAAAATTTGGAATCATCAGTCCAGATTATTTTTTGTAAAAATGTGGATCTTTCTGGAAATGAACTAATAAATTTTCACAAAATTCCACTTTCTGAGGGCAGTAGTCTGGTGTAAAGACTAAACTATAGAAAATTTGCAAGGACGAATGCCGTGTTTTTTCAGTGTTCTTTGTATTGAGGAGAATGTTAAATGCAGCTCGTCTTTAGCTCTTCTAATAGAAGGTTATGGATATGCATGTAATGCAACCTTAGCCATTCATAGCCCACAATTAAAATAATCCATTATATTTACATTCATTGCATAATTTTGGTTTTAGTGGAAAATCGCTAAAAATAAGTATATTAACACTTTTAGATACAGAATTTATTGCTCTTTTGTGTTGCACTATAAAATACAGGGTGTTCCATTTAAAATTCCTACATAATATTAATTTTTAAGTTCTTAAATGTGTACTATTTTGTAAATGTATGCGATAAATTAATAATCATGTCATATTGTCATGAAGTAGTCTATTAAGAACCGTATTTACAAATTCAGATATGCAGCTATACTGGTTGTAAAAAGAAATATTTTTATATCCAGGAATGTTTCGTGCTAAATTTTAAAATAACTATTGTCAAAAATAAAAAAAAATATTTATTATTTCCGAAATGGCTGAAAATACTTATAGTATATGCTATATAAAAAAAGTTTTAATATACCTCGTAGAATCTAAAAATGTAATATAATACAGGGTATTTCATTAAAAAAAACAAAGTTGGTGTTAGCTACGAGTAAATTGGGCAACAACGCAGCACAGAAAATATTGTCAATGGAGAGCTCATATTTATTTACATAAGTGTCCAAAAATTTCAAATCTTTACTTTAAGTAGTTTTCCTAAAAAGTCTAATGTACCACTCACCGTGAATCACCCTATATATATATATATATATATATATATATATATATATATATATATATATATATATATATATATATATATATATGTTAAAAAGTCTGTAATATATATTAAAAATTAAACTAGCAAAAACTAAAGTAATATGAAAAGAAAATCCCAACATCCCAACAACACAGAATTAAAAAACGTCAAAGAACTCTAGGACATAGAATAACGCTGGGCCGAGACAACCAGACCAGTGAAATATCCCGAAGAAAGAGACTTGTATGTAGTACTTTCGGTAAACTAAACAATTGAAGAATAAAATTATCCCTATGAGGTTACGAACCCGAATTTTTGAACAATGCATATCGCCCCTCCTAATCAATCGAGCTCAAACCTGGACTATCACTAAAAAATCAATGGACATGGAGCGTTAAATACTCGGAATATTTGCAAGAGATGGAAAGTAAAATGAACGTATAAAGTGATTATTGCATCCGAACTTTAAATTCATATAAAACAACAATAAGATTAAATAATTACTTTGTGTTTTATTTAAAGTCGCCTTATATATAGTAGTATATTGTTATAAAAAAGTTTGCACGCTTTTGTATAAATAAATAGTAAGGATCTAGGGTGCAAAATGAGACGATAAAAGTATAAATCGTAAGTTTACTCAACCGAAGGTATATTTCCCGATATACGACAGGTGCACTTTGTAAAGTTGGCAACATTGCGGTCGCCGACAGACAATAGCCCAATCTGGCGTCCTAACCGGGTCCCAGGGGCGGACATTAAAAGAACAACATATCGTCGGAACATTTGATGAGACCTTAACTTGGGACTTTACTAACCTTTTCAGGTCAGTTTTACTGTATCGTTCTAATGGACAGGGCATAAATTATAGCTGAAAACATTAAAAGTTGCGAAAAGATTTGACCGTTTAATGTTATTTTTTTTTTTATTGGATGGGACTTTCGGTCAGTTAATAAATTTTAATTTTGTCATTAACTGACCTAAAGTACCATTAAATATTATATATATATATATATATATATATATATATATATATATATATATATATATATATATATATATATATATATATATATATATATATATATTATATTCAATTTCGGCGCCCTGAAGACTCTGAACCTCGAGAGACGAAACATATGTCATCCAGTTGAAGGGATAGGTGGGGCTCCTTCCCGGTCAATCAACCAACAAAAGTGTTTATTTAGGCGGAGACGCAGGTTGTTGTGTGTTCCACATGAGATTGTGGAACCCAACGGTTGGGTGTCTAATGACACTCAACTACTGCTGTCTCATTGGACGCAGTCCAAGAAAATCTAGTTTATCAGTTTTTTGACTTCTTTGAACTGCATTTATAAGCCATCCGATGAAAACGCGAAAATGTGGTTTGTTTGATTGTGGAGAGGGACACCCTATTCTTCCACTAGTCTAACCACTAACAGACGAAATATGTGCCCTCCAATGTAAGAGAACCAATGCTCATATATATCAATCAATCAATCTGCCTACTCCCCAGAGTTCACAACTAGAAAAGAACGTGGACGGCGCGACCTCTGTATTAATAATGAGGTGGGGGTGAGGAGATGGGGGTCGGTTGAGGGGTGGGGGTGAGACGAGAGGTGGATGTTTGACTGGAAAGTTTTCGGATGGGCGATTTGGAAATACTCGGTTTCCATGTATTTGAAACTCTAAGACCGTGGCCCCTCTTGTTTAAGCAGTCTAGACGTTTTTGGATCTCAATTGCTTCACGAATTATGCGGGGCTTGTAGTAATATAAGGTGCGATTACTTTGGCCTTGTCGAAATCTATTTTGGGAACCGTTTGGATATGATGTTCTGCTAAAATCGATGAGAGAACCCATTTTCGGACGGCGAGAGAATGCTTGTATATACGATTTTTGATACGTCCATTAGTTTGGCCGATATATGATTGGGAGCAGCCAGAACAAGGAATCTCATAGACACCATGTGACTCTTGTGGAATATTATCCTTTACTGGTCTAAGGAAACTGGATGTATTTCTTTCTATTGTAAATATTGTTTCGATATTACGGAATCTGAATACGTGGCAAATTTCATTACTAACTCCCTTGATGTATGGCAGAAGAACTTTGGGGTTTTGGGGCAATTCACTAGTGGATTGGTTGGTATGACCAGTTGCCTGAACTTTATTAATGTATATTATATATAAATAATACATGGAAACCGCTTATTTCCAAATTGCCCATCCGAAACCCTTCCTGTCAAACATCCACTTCTCGTCCAACCTCCACCCCTCAACCGAGCACCCCACCCACAACCTCACCTATTAATACAGAGATCGCGCCGTCCACGTTCTTTTCTAGTTGTAAACTCTGGGGAGTAGGCAGATTGAGGCCTCGGGGTAAATCAACTAGTTTCTCTTGAAAATGGCTTCAAAGTGGAAGCCGTCTTGTAATAATTGTGACAGATTATTTTGAAGAAAGTCTAAATAATTATCCATTTCAATTAATCTCGGTCAGTCGACCTGGAAGAAAGAAAAGCCCAATTAGCATGCCATTTACTACGTCAGCCCAAACATTTACTAAAAATCTATGTTGAATATGGGTTCTTTCTTCACAGCATGCGGATTTTTAACTACCCAAACATGGTTGCCTAAACATTTCTTGTAAATGTAACCTCGTCGGTATCCAAAATAAATTTGGCAAAATTTTCATTTCAGCTGTACTGATGTAAAAGCCACTGACAAAATTCAACTTTTTTTAGGATAATTTTCGTGTGGTAACGCTAGTACCCGTCGATAATGATAGGGATAAAAGTGTTTTTGTCGTATAGTCTTCCACATTTTACTATGACCAACGTCAACTTGACCAGCTATAGACGAAGTCCAAAAAAATTAACACTGCATATATACGCCATCCGATGGGAGGTCGGCGAAAGTATGGATTGTTGACTGTGGATATGGACTTCCTATTCTTGACGAGACAGCATATGTCGGTACCCTGAAGAGTCTGGAACATCAAGAGACGAAACATATGCCCTCCAATTGCAGGGATGGGTGGGGCCCATTCCTGGTCGAGCAATGAGTAAAATGCTCATTTAGGCGGAGACGCAGGTTGTTGTGTGCTGAACATGAGATTGTAGATATATTTTTTTCTTTATTTGGGTTTTCCGCCACGATCTAAAACTCCAATGTAAGTATCATTGACATACACAAAAAATATATTTACTTTCTATCTTTTCAGAATTTATAGATATTAATATAATTTATTTTCTGTTTCGTTTTGAAAACAGGAGGAGAATACTTCCCGAAACGTTAACGTTAAAAGTTTGTATTTTTTATAGAACATTTTTATATTTTTTAAATTTTGTTCCTTAGGCAAATTTATTACAAAAAAAAATCACTGGGAAGTTTGTCTCCGTTTGCTTTTTTGGTTTTACCTAGTGATTTTTTATTTACACAAGAACAGATATTTTTGATATGTATTGGGTTTTTTCCGGGAGTACATCCGGTTGTCGAGTTGGTCCCTGTCGGAAGCTTGCAGACCTTTCGGCAAAATCTCATTTGGCATTTTCGGTGCATACTGTCGCGAGGTCGCTTACTTTCTGAGAGAGATCGGTTTGCCTTCTGGCCTCGGTCTTAGTCGGTAGCGATTGGCTGGCACTGGCGCTAGCTCCGCCCCTTGAGGTGCTTGCGATGTTTTTGTTTCCAGTCGTGTTCTGGATGTCGTGCTGTCTAGGTCTGCTGATCTAAGAACGCTTTTCCAAGTTGGCGGCAGGTGTAGAGCGTCGTCCCTCTTGTTTAGACTTCCTTGCTTTTCGATCTCTATAGCTTCTCTGACCAGGCGTGTCCGAAAATGGTTTATGTTGGCTAACTCGTTGCAATCATTAAAGTTAATTTTGTGACCTGTTTCTAGTTGGTGTTGAAATAATGGCCGATAATGCTTGCTTATACCGTATGTTTGTTTTGTGTTCCTTGATTCTGGCAGATATTTTTCGGTTTGTTTGTTCGATGTAGGTTTTGTTACAGCCTGAGCATGGGATGGGTAGCCGTTAGGGTTTCGGGTAGCCGTTTTGTTTTAGAGTGTTCATTATGTTGTTAAGTTCTGCCTGCTGTGTATTGTTGTTGGTAAGGCGGGTGAATCTTGAGATTAAGGTGTTTGCTCCTGCCTGGATTTGAGTGGGGTGGTGGTGTGACTGTGCGTTGAGATATCTGTTTGTGTGTGCTGATTTTCGGTATACAATATGTTGTAGACGCACTTCTGTTGTTTTTGTGACTAGCACTAGTGTGTATATATACACACACACATACACTCTTTAAAATTTTGGGAAATGGACAATCACGAAGGATTATTGACAATCTGATATTATTAAACAATGGGAGGAGGATATTAAATTTGTGCGATTTCGGTGACACCAACTTTAGTAGCATCATCCTAAGAAAAGATGGCGTGATTTTTTAAATTAATTAAATCATTTCAATTAAGAAATCTGGCCTAGATTTACCACTAAACATCAAAACATTTTTTTGAACTGCTCGACGCACATTTCGCTTACCATGTTAGCATCTAGATTAAATCATCTCCTGATGATGCTAACATTGTTAGCGAAACGTGCGTCGAACAGTTCAAAAAAGTGTTTTGGTGTTTAGTGGTAAATATCTTCAAGTTTAGTGTTTCACACCAAAGGTTCCAATAGAAGAATTGATCTAAGTGAATTAAGATAAAAAATATTTAGAAAAAGCACAGGAAACTTTAAATGCAATAACTTGGTTATAATATAATACAGTAAGTTTGATGCATAATTAAAAATTCATTCATTCAGGAATTACAATGCATCATCATCAGAATGACTTAAAATTGATAGATTCATTTAAGAAAACCTAGAATGTTATACGCCCAGTTATGATAATACTTGTCCATCTTGCTTAAAATCATTTGACCACCAATCAAATATTTATGAGTTGTCGTGAAAATCTAACTACACCTATCTATAATCAATCTGTTTTCTGCATTACTCAATATAATTTTCAAACCAGTTATGAATGGCTCCGAAGATAATGGTAAACATCAAGACAGTAAGAACCAACAACAGTATCTTCTGGTTCAAGCTGCGTTACATCAGCATTTCTATCATTTCAAATTTTCTGACAAAGCACATTTTACGTCCGACTAATCTGACATATTGTGATCCACGTTACCGTTTAGTTTTTCGATGTATATAAAACACGCTTTTAATATTAACATATTTAAATAAATTAACTTATCTACCCTATATTTGCATTAGATTACCATTGGAAATAACAAGGAATAAAGCTGTTAGTGTCTGAATCGTTTTGCTTAAGTATTTTTATCTTCATCTTGTTGAATATCTGCAATAGAGTCTTGAGTACAAAATTTAGAGAAAAAAGCACATGTTCAGAATATTGCAAGAGCGATTTTTATTTGTTTGATGTTGATTGAAAAATGTATGATTTCCCCTACCCATGAAATCAACAAGCGGAAAGTCGTCCGTTTTCGATACCACTCACCTATCAGATAGGGAATTTTAAGTAGAATATCCACGTGAAAAGAGCACTTTGATATCTCTAATGATTTTCAAGATACCAGCAAAAAAAATGTTACATTTTCAAAAGTTTGGTGATCAGATTCGTATAGAGTGCGTTTCAGACGTTAAAACACCCATGGGCGTGGATCAACTTCAACGTCTTCTCGGCCATCTTGAAAACACTTAAAAACACGTGCACGCGATAAACATTCATTGCCATACACTTTCAATAAATTATAAGTTTCAGTAGCGGTTTTTTAAATCTCAAGTGAAATTTCAGAACAATTCGTTGCTCTGTTGTTACACATAACATTTTTCCGGCAAAACAAAAAAATAACTCTAAAGAGAACGAAGGCTACGGTTATACAGATTTATTTACAGAAGCGAGAGGTACTACATTCAAAAGAACTGGCTTCACGCTAAACATTTGTTGGTCGCTGGTGTTTGGCGCATGCCTCCTCCTTCTGTAGCAGCGTCAATTTCGTTATTTAATAAGAAGTATTGAAACCGTTAGCAATCCAACATATTCATTCGATTTAGACCTCTGAAAATATTTTTTATTGTTGAAACTTACAATTATGATTATAGGGGTCCGTAATAACTACACTGAGAAACAAAACAAGACATATCCATAGATCTATCCATCAATATATCATTCTCGATATATCGCATATTCTCATTTCGATATTCTCATTCTCGATATATCGACATATTCTCATTATCATAATTCATCAAGAGAAAACAATAACATTTGTAAATAATGGATACTATAAATGGCGTCAAAATAAGTAATTTTTATATTTTGATGTTAGTTTTGGTTTGACAACCGGTATATCATTCTGCAGAAAGTTGGATGTTCCGATACATCCTAGTACAAGATCATAACCGCTCATCACTGTTTTCGAAGGGTTATTGAAACTCCTGACGGTCCACCATATTCGTTCGATTTAGACATGTGAGAATATTTGTATAGTCCAAAATTAAAATTATGATTATAGAAATCCATAATAAGTAATTAGTAACTAAGGAAATACCTGAAAGAATCTTCTGAATATCTTATTGCTTGAGAAAGTTCGATATCCTAAGCAATCTATGTGGTTACAACAAAATTTCCACCTAGTCATCATTTAGAAATGATCAAGAAAAACTGTTCATAGATCAATTCACCAACATGAAAAATCAAGACTTTTGTGGCTTTGACGTGTTTTTTTTTCGGTTTTGGTTCATCTTTAATACAATACTCTGTAACGTTCCCACTATGTCTGACTAACCCTTAATGTCCGGGCTGGGTGTGCGAGAAAGGCTTTAGGTCTTACATAGAAACAACTATTGATGGAATAATTATACCTATCTAACCCCGATCTAATACCGAATCTAACAACTAAATACAATTACTAGTATGGAAAAAAATACTTAACCATAATAAAAAAAGAATATATCGCAAGGCCTTGGTGGTGTGGCTGTTACAATGGGCTTGCAGTGGTAGAAGTAGCAGAAGCAGAAGTAGGAGCAGAAGCAGGAGCAGAAGCAGAAGCAGGAGCTGACGCAGACGTAGACATAGAAACGGACGTCGAGGTAGAAATAGAAATAGATATAGGCGTCGACTTAGAAGCAGAAATAGACATAGACTTAGAAGCAGAATAGAACCGTGGTAGTAGGTACTAATGAAGAAGGGAGCACGCCACGCTGCTAGTCGCCGACAGACAGATCACAAAATGACCGGTTAAAAATTTAATTTGTAAATATTTTTTAAAAATAACATTTTTAAATATTGAACGGTATATTCATGGGAAAAACAAATATGACTAACCGTCCAAATTGATTATTTAAGTGTGGCACACACATATAACCAAAGAAATTAAAAAATAAATCGTACTCTTTGTATATTAAAAACATATAGTAATTGGAAAGTTTAAATAATTTGATTGCTATGTTTGTATAAATACTAAACATCGTTAAAGATGTAATTGAGAATTAATTGAAAAGTGATTTATCAGACACAACCACGAAGCTTATTAAGTAAAATTACTAGGCCATTACATCACTGAAACAATTATAAATCGTTTGATTGATACAGATATATATGTAAAAGATTTTGAAATGATTCATATGAAATAGCCAATTACACTATTACCGTTGAACGGCAAGATTTTGTAACGTAGAAGATAATAACAATGTAAATATATATCATTCGCGATTTCCGCTGCATCGTCTTACTGACATTTGTGATAACCTTATTTTGATATACATTTTTTTGCATCTTGGTTTAAATAAGGAAACTATTATCGATGTGCTGGTGGTTTTATCACAAAACAAATATCCTTGCTTGTTATTTTTTTTGTTCTTTTAAACATCTGCAAAATAGTTTACCAGCGGAATAAAATAGTTTATGCACTAAATTATGCGAAAAGTTCTCCATTTAACAAAGGAAATACAAGATTTTTAAATGTGAATGAAGAGATTTACCACTAAACACCAAATAACTTTATTAAATTTTTCAAAATGATTCAATTTTTTTTTTCAAGTATTTTTATTACTCAGTGTAGTCACTTTGTAACTCAATATCTTTAGACTAACGACGTTCAAAATGTTTAATTTCCTCAGCACAGTGGCGGATTTACGAGCAGGCTGAGTAGACTGGAGCTTAGGGTGGCAGATTTGAGGCCAAATTTTTTTTCTCTTACAGAAATTAAATAGATTCATATTTATATATCTAAATGTTATTAGGTCCACACAAATAGTTCAACATGTAACATGTTTCATGTTGAACTATTTGTCTTCACATCTTTTTCCAGATTGATGAAGAAATTACTTATTGGAGAAATGTTCTGAAAAGGGTTGTTGCCGTAGTGAAGCGACTGTGTTGACGAGCCCTCTTTTTCAGAGGAAAAAATGAAAAGTTCGGCGATCCGCATAACGGAAATTATTGTATGATTTTAAAACTGTTAGCTGGAGTCGATCCTTTTTTAGCCAGTCATATTGAACGATTTGAGAATCAAGGACCTGGAAGTATCAGTTACTTATCAAAGACTGGACAAAGTTTATTCTCTGGATGGGTCATAAAGTTTTAAAACAGATTGGAGACGAGATAAGAAGAGCGAAATATTTTTTCTTAATCATCGATTCAACACCAGATATAGCACATGTGGACCTACTTACCCAAGTTATTAGATACGTTTTGGAAACCGTGTGAAAGATTTCTCAAGTTTAAAGCTGAATAAATGTTTTCTGTCATTATTTCGGAACTCAAAACACTGGACATAAATATGAAAGACTGTCGTGGACAATCATATGATAATGCCGCAAACATGTCTGGTGTGTACAATGGTTAAAATTCGAAGCCAAGCACATTTTGCTTTTTTCGTTCCTTGCTCTGCCCACTCTTTAAATTTAGTGGCAACTGCAGCTGCTGAATCTTACACAGAATCTTTTTTGTAAATTCGACACAAGATTGCCAACAATTAATGACTGAAATCGGGAAAGGGAAAACGTTAAAGAGAGTAAATCTGACACGTTGGTCAAAGGCAACCGAAAGGGAAAAAAAAAGAAAAATATGAATGATGAAACACCCGATGAAGAAGTGAGAATTAGTGCGAGTAATAATTTCAGGGTTAACACATTTCTCGCCGTGATTGATATACTCACATCCGAATTAGAAACACGGCAGGAGGCCTACAACAGGTTCAATGAAAAGTTTTGATTTCTGACCTCAATGAGTGAATTGCCATCATCAACTCTCACAGAAAAGCTCTTTTCTTGTAAGAAATGTATTCTAATGATTTAGAGACCGACTTAGTTCAAGAATGCATACATTTTCAATGCCACCTATCTTCTGTAAGAATTTTGGTAAAACCAGATTCTAGATAATTGAAAAGTATATCTTCGTTCCTGCGAAAACAACATTTGCAAAACGTTTATCCAAACTTGGATACAGCAGTTCGCATGGCTCTATGTATACCAGCGACAAATTGTTCAGGTGAGAGAAGCTTTTCTTACTTAAAACGGATGAATAATTTTCTAAGATCTACCTTAAGCCAAGAAAAGCTAAACGCTTTAGCTCTTTTGTGGATATAATTGATGATTTTGCGAATAAAAAATTGCGTAGAGAGGTATTATAAAACTTTCATAACTTAATTAATTGAATTTCATCGTCATCATCAGCCGGATTGTTACCAGATAATTGAATATATTATTTTTAAACTGTAAGCAATCGCAATAAAAATTATTTAATTACGTTTACCGAATGTACATTATTGTGTAAGTAGTATTAAGGCATACCTTACCCCGCCTTATTAGTAGTACATGATTGAGGTTTTATTACCTTAGAAGTATACCCAAAAACTATTTCTTGCGCAATCTTAACTAAATCGTTGTGCTGTAAAAATAATCTAGAAACTAACACGATCGATCCCCTAGTTCACCATCGTACTAAACTTTTAAAATTTTATAGTGTTTGAGAATGTAAAATCGTTTTACGAAACTATAGTGTCACAAATTTTAAAAATAAAAGTGATAGATAATAAAGTATAAAATTGTTTTATTTCTTTAAACAAAAAATGAACTATCACAAAGTAACAGACAAATCAATCAATAAGTATTAATACTAACTTACGAGAAAAGAGTGGTGTAATTAGGACGATAGTGCACAAATTATAAAGTTACAATTTCACTGACAAAATCGTAATTAATCTGATTGTGAACTAGGGTATCGAATTGTAAATGTCGGTAGGGGCGGCAAAATTTGAATAGCTTACAAGCGGCAACTGTATAAATCCGCCACTGCCTCAGTATAATGATATTTGTTCAACTCTGCAAAATAAGCATATCTCATAGTTATCATTTGAAGTAAATCATCATCATGAGGTTGGTTATATAGTAATCTTTGCAAAGTGGGCAAAGATAATACTATTACAATTTTAACTAAGACTGAGTATAACAACAAAGTGACATTACTAGTAGAGATTAATACAACTAAATTAAGACTAGATCCTACTAATAAATATCAAACCCAGATTTTAAAAACACTCAAAGAAGTATGTCCACTTAAAACATTAAACAAAATTTTAAATATAAAAGTATGAACCCTTCAGCCCCAAAATATTATAGATTACCTAAAATTCATAAAGAAAATTATCCGATAAGACCGGTAATCCCGTATGTTAATGCATCTAGTTATAAACAGGGTAAAGCATAAGGAAATAAGGCACTTGTAAAAAACCTTTTTACTTTTATACCAGTAAATGATTTAATTTCATTAATTTTAAAGACACATAGACAATGCAGACATGGCAGACAAATTAAAAATTGGAACTAAAAATAAAAATCCTAGTTTGCATAGAACAAAATTATTTTCAGCTATCTCAGCTTTGTTATCTGAAATTTGTATGGCTAATTTCGAAAATGTTTTAACTCCAAAAATCCATCAATCAACAATACATCACACTGGCACAGTTACGTGGAAGATGTTTTTTGTATTTGGAATGATACGGAAATAAATTTACACACATTTTTAGGCCATTTGAATTCTACAAACAAAACTATTCAATTCTCTATGGAGATTGGACTTAATGATGAAATTAAGTTCCTAGACATAAAGATAAAGAAAATATCTAATAAATTTACAGTTTGATATTTACAGAAAACCGACTACAAGAGATACGGTTATATACTTTAGTTAGTCTAAACAATCTTGGCAAGTCGAACTATCTCCTTTTCATAGTCTAATACATCGGTTAGTTAGTTTTCCACTAAACAAAGATAATTTTAATAAAGAGCCCTATACCATTAAACAGATAGCAAACAACAACGGCTACAAAGAAGGATTAATTGACAATTGTTAAAAAATAAATAAAGGAAGTTCAATTTACAATGATTCTATAACATTAAAAAGCAAAACGACAAATCGTTTGAATTTATTATTTATCTTTATAAACTTTGAAATACAGTGTGTAAAAGATTAAATAAACTAGGTTGTAAAACTATTTGTGTAAATAAACTTAATG
Source organism: Cosmopolites sordidus (assembly GCA_031761425.1). Taxonomy (NCBI): domain Eukaryota; kingdom Metazoa; phylum Arthropoda; class Insecta; order Coleoptera; family Curculionidae; genus Cosmopolites; species Cosmopolites sordidus. The sequence goes on along the minus strand of JARFXV010001047.1, from coordinate 594,945 downwards.
TAGGTAAAATGTTAGTTAATAATAAGGATAAAACGAATATTTTAGGTAAATCGGGTGTATATAAAATTAACTGTAAGGATTGGGAAGCGGAATATATCGGTCAAAGTGGTAGAAGTATAGGTTGTAGAATAAAAGAACACAAAAAAGATATCTTAAATACTGTTTACACGTTGTATTGAAAACAATCCTTTTATAGATATAAACAATATTAAATTATTAAACTCAGAAAAGAAAAGTAAAAAATTAGACCTACTAGAAATGTTGAAAAAAAATGAAAGTCATATAATAACCATGAATGACCAGCTAAATTTCCAAAACACCCCGGTAATAGATAATATCATATTGTAATTGAATAGCCCGGTTTTTACCAGCCGATATTTAGGATAATTAGACTAGACGTTAACAAAACAAGAAATAAAAAAGACATAATTTTACCTGTACACTTGAAAACACTGGTGTTTGATCACTAGTATTAGTTCAAGCTACTCTAGAGAAAGTCATAACAGGGCAAAACATATGTAGAGAAAAATCTATAATAAACGTTTGGAACATTAAAAAAACAAGTCTTTCATTTAAAATCCTAGTCAACTTGAAGAGATTTTCCACTAAACACCAAATCACTTTTTTTGAATTGCTCGCACGTTTCGCTAACCATGTTAGCATTATCAGGAGATGATTTAACCTCCTCTATAATCTCCTGATGATGCTAACATGGTTAGCGGAACGTGCGTCGAGCAGTTCAAAAAAGGTGATTTGGTGTTTAGTAGTAAATCTCTTCAAGTTTAGTATTTCACACCAAAGATTCCATTAGAAGAATTGATAAAATCGTAGTATAAAATAATCGCTAAGAGCCAAATCCAGTGAATAAGAGGATTATTAAAAATGTTCTCTGTTTGATACATAGATAGCTTTATTTGGATATACATTTGTTGCATCTTAGCTTAAATAAGAAAACTATTATCGACGCGTTGGCAGTTTTATCACAACAAATATTGTCCTGCTTGTTTTTTTTTGTTCTTTTAAATATCAGCAAAATATCTTACAGACAGAATAATCTATGCGCAAACTGAGTCTTATCACGATTAAATTATCTCTAAATATACGAAAAGTTCTCCATCGAACAAAGAAAATACAAGATTTCTGAGATGCGAACCGAATTGAACTTCAGTGTGAAAGACTAAGCTTGGCCAGATTTACCGCTATCACCAATTTTTAATTTCCCGATACGCGTTTCGCTAGCCATGTCAGTATCATCAGGAAATGATTCAATCTTTTTTCGATTTTTTTTAAAATTTTTTCAATTCTTTTTATTATTCAATGTAACCACTTTGCACCTCAATATATTTAGACCAACGACGTTCAAATTTTGCCCAACTCTGCATAATAAGATGCTCTTGTAGCTTTGACATTATTATTTGAAATAATTCTTTATTCAACGAGCTATTTCTTCAAGTTGGGAACAATAAAATAATCGCTGAGAGCCAAATCCAGTGAATTTGAATCATTAAAAATTTTCTCAACTTGACATAGAGATGGAGCAAGCATAACCCAATGACAAACATATTTGTCAAATATATGACTCGTTTATATGGAGTTCTGCGTACATTCGGAAGCATACCTTTAGTTGCTTCTTTATGGGTAGTGAGTGGAGAGTTATTAGATTTAATTTTAAAGGAATCTTCCTTTTCGTTTTCCAATGCAACATAGTGAGTTACCCTTCCCAAAGTTAAGAAAGAACTCGCTGAACAAATACATCACTTAAAACGGTCAGGTCAAAAAATAATAACCACTTATATTTTGCAGGACAGTATGAAAAATATAAAAATAAAACAAGGAAAATATTTTTCGTGCTGCATTTCCATTTTTCAACACTCCCCCTTCCAACGTCAACAAGGGTCTTCCGAAATGGGTTTCTAGCTTTAAGCCATCATCAGTCGGACACCAGCTGAACGTTATAGGCACTGACCGTATATATACAGAGTGCGGCGCCAACATCCGGACAAATTAAACATTATTTTTATTGTAAAAACGGAAGAATTTACATTTTTTTTTACTAAATTCTTTGTAAGGTCATAAAAAACACATCTACTCAATATAACCTCCCCCTGCTTGAATGGCCTCCTCGATTCTCGGTCTGAAGCGCTCGCAGGTTCGTTTTAATGAGTCACGGTCTATATAATGCCGCTTCAATAGCGACTCTCAGTGATATGATGTTTGAATGTCTGGACTTGTTGGTGACCCTTTCAACCACGCTCCATACATAGAAGTCCAAAGGATTTAAATCTGTTCCGTTGGGAGGCCATACTTCTTAGGACCAAAATATGTCAACGTTGTTCGACACCCAATTTTAAACTAAATGACTTGTGTGAGCGGGCGCGCCGTACTGCTGGAAAACATACGGACTTCCAGACGACACAGTTTCGATTCACGGGCTCACTATATTTGCCAGAACATGCAAATAAACTTCTTTTGAAACATTTCCCGCTTTGTTAAAGAAATACGGTGGCATCACATCACCCTCACTGGACACAACACTTAGTCCGTGCCCATTCGCCGGAAATTTAGTTCTGGAAACAATGGAAACATCTTGAGGGTCACGTGCGAGCCTGGGATCATTCGATTGATTTTTGCATCGACGGTAATTTTTTTTGTCAGAAATAAAACCTGAAACGTCCGGCAGCATTGTTTCTTAAAGAACACAAAAGCAGGTTGAAGGGTTCAACTCGCTTTGTCCTGGCAGCTTCGGAAAGCATTTGTCTCACTTTAATTGTCTAAAACTTGTAACGAAGGTCCACCTCGACGATTCGACGCATAGTTTTTGCGCTCACACCGACATCCGATGACAGTTTTTGACATTGTTGACTGGTTGATTACAAATATTTTTCCGATTTTTCGAGTTATTGTATGTCAATTACTTTGAATTAGCGTCAATATTTCATGGCTTCATATTTGGCCGGCTAGTCGTTTTCCAGAATGTTTCTGAACAACTTGCGCCACTTAAAATCGTCAGTGGCACCCTTACCGTACCCAGCACGTATATTCTTTTGAGTATGAGAAGCTCTATGGTCATTTCGAAAATAACAAAACACATTATGTCGATAATGGTTATTATTTCTGCCATTTTAATACATAAAAAAAACAACATAAGAAAGAAACAACCAAATAAGAACAATTTTCTTCCCTATTACTGTCACAAATTCCTTCTGCCTCACCAAAACTCCTATCTAGCTCCAAAAACCAGAGGATTTTTAGAATTAACCCAACAAATATTTTCAGAATCAAAATGTAGGTTTGTAAACCATTTTTTTCACTATTCAAAACTAATGTGCAGTAAAAAAAATACGAATTCTTTAAGTAATGTTATGAAGGCTACCAAGAAGATGGAAAATATTTGACACTCTCATTTTCCAATCAGACTAGAATCATTAATCTTGAAAATCTCTTTAGAAAGCTTTAAATAACATCATTAATTATCGTAGTGTGGCTCCATCAAATTTTTATTTGCATAGCTCGAATAGCTAGTTAATTAAGTATCGACCTTTCGACTGCTCGTTGAGCTCGAGATCCATTCTCTAAAACAATCGCGCAATACAAAACAACTGCCGCAGCAATTTTATTGAATTAGAAGCATTAACAATAATTAAATTAACGCCAATTGACTAATAAACGTGCCAGTCAGCTGGCCGAGTAATTGTGAAAGAAGTTTTAGCGAAACGTGTGAACATCACTTTAAAACTGGTCGAAAGAGTTTTGCACGGGACAGTTTTAAAGTGTCACAGAAATGCAAAATTTGTAAAAGAATAATATACACATATTTTTATTACATTATATATATATACATATATATATATATATATATATATATATATATATATATATATATATATATATATATATGTATATACGAAAACAATCAACTTAGTGAAATAGAAAAAGATTTCCAAAAAAATAACACCCGACATTTTTATAAAACATTTAAAACTAAATTAACAGGCTATCAACCCTAAAGTCTTTACTTCCGAAAGGAAAACGGACAATTAGCTCTAAATAACCGATACAATTGCAAAGAACTTGCCAAATATTTTGAACAACTAATAAACTGTCCTGAGCCCTTAAACAAATTACCAACACTAAACCCTGGACAAACAAACCCAGATTCATTACCACCGAATGAAGATGAAAGAATTAGGCAAATCAAACGACTAAAAAATAACAAAGCTTCTGGTGAAGATGAAATCAATGCTGAATTTTTTAAATTCGCTGGTCCAGGTACAATCAAGGAAATAATTAAAATTCTATAAAAAGTTTGGTAAACCGAACGGATTCCGGAAGATTGGAAATATGCTCTAATCCATCCACTACATATGAAAGGAGATAGAACAGATGGGGGATATCTCTTCTCCCAGTTTGTTACAAAATTATATCTCAATGTCTACTAGACAGAGCACAGGGACAGTTAGAACCTAAAATTGGTGAATATCAAGCAAGATTTCATTTCGACTAAGCAGATCCTGTCCGGAACAAATCCTGAATCTAAAGTTGATCCTAAGACATCAAAAACTATACAATAAAAATCTCGTCTGTACATTTATGGATTTCAAAAAAGCATATGATCCTATTGACTGCGAAGCTTTATTCCAAATCTTGAAAGAACAAGGACTAGATCTGATAACGCTGGCAATTATTAAAGCAACGCTAACTAACACAAGGTCAAAAGTTAAATTCATGGGTAACATCTCAGAGTCTCGCCATTCTTATTTAACTGTGTTTTAGAAAAAGTAATATAGGAGTGGCCTGTAAAAAATAGGCCCTGAATATTGATCGGCCCATTAAACTGGGGAGAACCAACATCAAAATAGATTGTCTGTGAAGATATATCAACAGCACAAAAACAGATTGAAATCCTAAAAGAAACAGCAGGTAGGACTTTAAATTACCTTTGAAAAGACACAGTACCTGACCTGCAACAGACCAAGAACACCATTTCTAAATATAAAATTTAGTAACATCAGACGAGTCTCTCAATTTAAATATTTGTGCGAAATAATCACGGAAAACGGGTTGGAAAAAGCGGCCAATAAGGGTAGATGTCAAAAAAATGAAAATCGCATTGAAACTTACACAAAATATTGACAACAAAAAATGCATATCTAAAAACGTAAAACTGAGTACATTACAACACAGTTATTATGCCAGAATGTCTATATGGTGCAGAAACACTCATTTTGAATAGAAAGAGAGACAGGAGATTGAAAAAAAATGAAAGAAAAAAAAATCATAAGAAAAATCTTAGGCACCAAACAAATAAATAGCACAACATACCGACTTCGAGAAAACCAAGAAATCAAACAATGCACAGATATACATAGCGATATGAGAAAAAGAAGACTTGAGTTTCACGGACACATAAAACGGATGAATTCGAGTAGGCTATCTAGACAAATAGTTGAATTTTATGAAAATAGAAGTAGAGCTAAAATAGAAACAATGAAATGGATTGTTGCAATTAAACAGGACCTAAGATCAGCAAATATAACACAAAGTGAAATTCAGGATAGAAACTGTTTTAGACACAAGGTTAACGTTAGAGAGGTTGACCAGAGGGAAAAATGTAGGAGTAAAAAGGAGTAGGAGGAAAAATGTAGTAACAATTTGGTTTGACGAGAGGAAGGAAGGGCGAACTTCGCGTCGAATTGCGGTTCTAGATAACAGAAGATAAGCGACGTCGATCAGTGTCTAATATCCTGCTCTGGATGCTCCACCAGTTCCTTCAGCCGCCACTATGAGAATAGCTGCAAATCACTGCAAAGATCGGTTTCTTGTCTTAAAGTCAGTATCAGTCGCCGCGAGCTACAGCAAGGTAACCATGTAAAATAACGGTCAGAGTCAAAGACCATCTAATTTTGTAAATTTTTCTCTCGGAAACCCTTATGTTTTTTAGGCTAAGGACCTTTTTTATTTCAAATAATGTGAAAAATCATTAGTTACATTTATTTCTCTTACACCCTGTATGCTATATAGTATTCTACTTCAGTTACTTCATCTAACATGAAGGAATAACGTTTAAAATACTACGACGTCTCGAAAAACTCTCCAATTGATTTAAAGCAGTTGTTACTAATTGAATTATGGCATATAAACTACCGTACCAAATTGGGAATAAAAACAACAGAAGTTCCAACTTTGAACGTGCCAAATAAGGTTAGTTTTTTTATTAAATAATACTTTTACCATTGACGAATAGTTTAAACAAATTCACCAGATTGACCGGAGTAATAGTTTTAACTTGAGTTAATTAAAAATGATGAAAATATTTCAAATGGTATCCTTGTGCATTAGTTAGTAGACCTAAAATTGTGTTGTTACCAATAAATTGTTACTCTGATTTTTATCAGTTTATCAGTTTAATAATTTACGGATCATTCCATGCCAAATCGACCAGTTTTGAACTCGACCCCTTTCGATTTGGCTGAATTATTTTTTTATCTTTTTCTGCCCAACTAAAAACATTTTTTCAATTTGTTTTTACCTAACCGAAAAAACCTTTCGAATGTTTCAAGAAAATGCCTCTTTTTTCAAATACCTATAACTTTTTTAAAAATTGCCTAAATGGGACGTATGTTTGTTTTAATTTTTTTTTTGAATGTACTTTTCAGAAAAAATTCAGATGTTCATCGATCAGTTTTTTCGATTTGGCTGAATTTATTTTATCTTTTTCTGCCTAACTAAAAATATTTTTTCAATTTTTTTTACCCAACCGAAAAAACGTTACGATGTTTCAAGAAAATGGCTCTTTTTTCAAATACTTTTTTTTTATGTACTTTTCAGAAAAAATTCAGATGTCAAGTTTTATGAACATTTTCAGTTTTTTCGCCAAGTTCGCCTTTTTTATTTATTTATTTTTTTTTTTTTTTCTTTTTTTTTTTTTTTTTTTTAAACTAACTAAACTAACTTTGGTTTATTATTATTTGCCGGTCGCGTTGGTGCGGCGGTAAGAGCGTCTGCTTTGCCGAATCCGCGCTGGAGCGGTAGCTGGTTCGATTCCAGCGCTCGGATGGTTATTTTTCTTTCTTCTGTCCGTTTATCTTTCCTAAATGTTTGTGATTGTTTCTAGGCAAGAGTGTAAAATCCGACTACGAATTGCCCCTCAGTCACGCCAGTTAAAGGCTGGGTAAGGCCGGATGCCTTCTGAGAAGTGTTCTACGTTGGTCACTCGCCAGTCGGTAGGTTTCCTGATAGACTTATGGGTAGGCACATAACCAAGGGTTTATAGCCCGAGGGGGGTGCTGGCCTGGGTTTGTCGGAAGCTGATGACCGTGGTTCGGAACCCACGTTAAGCTGTAGGTCCAGTCGCTAAATAGCCTAGTTGCTGATGCGCCTCTAATCCAAACTACTTTACTTTTTACTTTACTTTATTTTTATTTATTGATATAAATCCAAGTAAATGGTCCCATGATATTTTATACAATCAATTTTTTTATACCAATTGAACAAACGATTTATTTTGTTTTTCTTTATGGTTTTTACTGGTCTGAATTCAAAAAATTCCAGACACAGCGACAACCATCGAGGTCTGGAATCGCATTGCGTAATTGTTGAGTTTTAGTAATTGGTTTTGTTTTTGAAAATCGGTGACTCAAGTCATTCATAGCTTTATTGTAATCCTCTTCTGGCGAAAACTTAACCGTTATATTTGGAAGGTTATCCGGTATAGAAGCCCATACATAGAGCTCGTAAGGTGTGGTTTTTTTGTTTATCAACCGCTATTTGAAGACTTGCTCTCGATGTTAGTCTTTTGATTGTGACACTAATACAATCGCGCGGACCTTTCCCGTGAGTAGTGGCAAAAGTGCTATTCAGCAGGCATTCCAAAATCAATTTTCTGATAGTATAAATAGACAGTTTTAAAATTTTTGAATTGCCGAGGAGCCCCATCCGAAAAATAAGAAACTTTGCTAACACTGTCAGAAATAGTTTTCACAAAATCAATTAGTTTTTTGGTAAAAACATGTACTGCAGCGTCGTCATGATTATTGCAATATGTTGCAATAAGTTTTTATAATAGAATAAATAAACCGTTGGGAAAAAATTGTTTTTCGATAAAAAAAAAATAGAAAGAAAAGTCGGCCCACTCAGGAATGTGCGGCATTTCCCGCAGAATAAATCGAAGTTTTTTTACGAAAAAAAAAGGCGAACTTTGAAAAATTGACGGTTTTACTAAAATAAACTGAAAATTTTCATAGAATTTGACATCTGTAAGTTTTTTTGTATTTTTTCTGAAAAATACATTAAAATATAAAAAATTTAAAGAGAATAAAAACGTTCAATTTACTCAATTTCTGAAAAAGTTATGGGTATTTAAAAAAAGAGCAATTTTTTTTTTAATTCTTAACTTATTTTCGGTTGGGTTAAAATAATTGAAAAAATTGGCAGAAACGTCTTTAGTGTGGTAGAAAAAGATTTAAAAAAAAATCAGCCAGATCGAAAGGGATTTGATTCATAGAATTTGACATCTGTAAGTTTTTTTGTATTTTTTCTGAAAAATACATTAAAATATAAAAAATTTAAAGAGAATAAAAACGTTCAATTTACTCAATTTCTGAAAAAGTTATGGGTATTTAAAAAAAAGAGCAATTTTTTTTTTAATTCTTAACTTATTTTCGGTTGGGTTAAAATAATTGAAAAAATTGGCAGAAACGTTTTTAGTGTGGTAGAAAAAGATTTATAAAAAAATCAGTCAGATCGAAAGGGATTTGGTTCAAAAGTGGTTGATTTGGGATGGAATGACCAAACACTTCATGCGTCTAACAGAGAGATGGATTGGCACCAGTTTTGTTTAACATATTGAACAAGGTCTTCGTATACGGAATAATGACGAGAAAAACAGATTGTGGGATATGCAGATGACGATCGAATATATGATTAAAAGAGAGATATGATGAATTAGCCTTTTTCCTTGGATGGTATGAAAAAATGCTGGTATAGGCAGCACGAGTAGGGGGTGCAAACATGTTCTTTCTGCTCTCTAAAGTAATGTTAAAAGTATATTTTCAAAATGGAATTATCATAATATGATGTACCTGGTACTAAATTAAAATAGGGAGCCTTACGATACGACAGTTAGTATATATTTTTTTCCTTTATTTGGGTTTTTCGCCACTATCAAAAACTGTTTGTTGTTTAATTAATTGTTGTCAATGTAAGTATCGTTGACATATACAAAAAATATATTTACTTTCATTCGTTAATTTATATATTACAAATTAATATAATTTATTTTTTAGTTTAGTTTTGAAAACGGGGGGAGAGTACCCTCCGAAACGTTAACGTTAAAAGTTTGTAAAATTTTTTATAACATTTTTATATCTTTAAAATTTTGTTCGTTAGGCAAATTTATTACAAAAAAGAATCACTGAGAAATTTGTCTCCGTTTGGTTTTTTGTTTTTACCCAGTGATTCTTTCTTTAAATAAGAACAAGTATTTTTGATATTTTTTGAGTTTTAGATAGTGGCGAAAAACCCAAATAAAGAAAAAAATATATATATAAACACGCCGCAATCATTCAGACATTACGACAGTTAGTATGGAGCGGGTTCGATTCCCGTACAAGGTAAAGACTTTTGCTAATATTTTTGTGAATGTTTCTAGGTAAGAGTGTAAAATCTGGTAAGGATTCACCCCTCAGTGATGCTGGTTAGAGACTGGATAGGATGCCTTCTGAGAGGTTTTCTGCGTTGGTCACTCGCCAGTCGGTAGGCTTCTCGAGATACTTGGGGTTACTTAAAATCCAAAGCTTATATAGATAAACCGCAAACTCTTGAAGCTCTTTCCGAAACCATAATGCACGAAATTAAAAGGATTCCTCGTGCTATGCTCGAAAGGAATATGGACGATTTTGCTACCCGTCTCCAAGACTGCCTCGACAAAAATGGACACCACCTAATGTGATTTTTCGCACATGACTGTGTTATGTATACTGGAATGGCAATATACCACTAATGTATGAAAACAATAAATTTTGTTATTCGCTTAAAAATAAGAGTAAAATAACTAACTGTTTGTTTTTTATTTAAAAAGTTCCGTTATTTTTTAGACACACGGTATAATGACATCATCATATTTCTTTCAGAATGCTGGTGGTGAATCTGTGTGTGAATGGTGTTAATGTGAATAATACTGATCTGGAGGATATGTGGTTCTAGCACGATTGCATTACACCTCACTCTGTTAATGGAACTGGTGATGCCAACAAACAGTGATGGTCACCAAGATCATGTAATTTGATACCGTTGGACTATTTTCTTTGCAGTTGCGGAAAAGCCACGTCAATAACGACAATCCATAAACGATTCCTGAACAAATAGATGAAATTATTCGAGTCATTGGTGAGATAGAGTCACAGTTATGCTAAAATGTCATTCAAAATTATCACAAAAGAGTGACAAAACAAACTATGCTTCAATTATCAATAAAAAGTGTTCTGAAATCAACACAAATTCTGTTTTTTTTTATTTATGGAAATGTCTGCTCAACAATTACAATTGTTCTACAAGACAGTGTTGTAATGAAAGTTTTAACATTAACATCACAAATCTATTCTAAATACATATCTTGAGGTAGTTTCCTCTTCAGTCTTGTATGTATGTTTCTGCGTCCTAGTAGATAATGTTCAGTGCTGCGAGATTGCTCTAGCCTCTGATGAAAGATGATCGTTCGTTTTTTTAATATACTCTCACACTGTTAGTAGACCGAGTTCTTGGTGCAGTTGTCGATTAGTTATGTACCATTCGGCATTCACAGCTATTCGTAATATTTTGTTTTGAAGAACCTGCATTTTATGTACATTGGTAGGCGATGCGTTGCCCCAGATAACGCATGCATAAAGGATTAAAGGCCGAATTAGTGATTTGTATAGCAATAAGGTACATTCTGTTTTTAATGAGGATCTCCTATTGATAAGCGGGTAGAGTTGAGAGAGTCTGGTATACCCTTCGTTGAGTTTGCGAATTATGTGTATTCTCCATGTTAATCTGGTATCCAGGTGTACACCCAGATATTTAACATATTCTTCGTTTGTTTTCCAAGCGACTGGGTGTTGATTTATGTGAATAATCGGAGGGTTATTGATTCTCCTTAAAGTAAAAATTTTTGCTGCGCACTTTTCTGTATTGATTTTTAAATTCCATTTATTGAGCCATTTTACACTGGTATTTGTAGCTTCTTGAAGTTTGGTTACCCCAAGTTCAAGATTCTGTTCCTTGATTAGAATAGCTGTGTCATCTGCAAACATTAGAAGAGAGGCTTCTGTTTCTGGTATGTCGTGTGTATATAGGTTAAAAAGAATTGGGCCAAGTATACTCCCCTGTGGCACGCCGGTTTTAATTTTTCTAATAGTTGATGTTGCGTTGTGTATGGATGTTTGGAAGGATCTGTCGTTTATATATGAAAAAAGGATGGCTTTTAAATATTCTGGAATCTTAGCCGATGTTATTTTATGTTTTAGTCCGTCATGCCATACACTATCCAAGGCTTGGGCCAAATCTAAGAATATGGTTAGAGTGTACTCCTTGTTCTCAAACCCCTCTTCTATAGTTTCTATTAAGCGTTGGAGTTGATGACACGTAGAATGTTTGTTCTTGTTTGAAACCAAATTGGAAGGCTGGAATTATGTTCTCGTTGACAATCGCTTGGTTTAATCTGTCGTATATAATTTTTTCAAAGAGTTTAGCCATTGTAAATAGGAGGCTTATTGGCTTATTGGCTTTCCTGGCTTTGGGAAAAGCAAAATATATGAGTGCTTCCATGTTTGTGAAAAATATCCCAATTTTAGACAAGAGTTAAAAAGTGAACTTAGGTAGGCAATCAGCTTTTTGCTTGCATTTTTGAGTATTAAATTCGGTATTTGGTCATGGCCCGGTGCTTTTTTAATCGATAGGGTTTTAATTACTGACATTATCTCCTGTGGCGATGTAGGTTGTGTATGCTGTTGATCAAACAGTGTTTCCAAGTGGTCACCAAAAGCAGTACATTTCTCTTCATCGCTATGTAGTAATGTATTACTACATTACGATTACGATTTTCGTAGGATTTTCTTAGTAGATCTCCACAATCCTGGATCTTGCGGCTCTAGATCACTTATGCGTTTTTGGTATTCAATTATTCTAAGAGTATCTAGTTCTCGCTTAATGCGATGCGATAAGTTATTAACTAGATTTTTGGTTGCAGGATCCCTTGTTCTCTTCCATTCTCGTCTGGCCCGATTCTTTTGCTTAATTAGTTGATTTGTAGAGGTAGGAGGGGTATTGTTTTTAAATGTTTTTCTTGTTTTTGGTGGCGTTGTTGAGAGGCGTATGCTTTCTTGAATTGTTGTTGTAATATGTGTAACTTGTTTATCGATATTTGTTTTCGTTGTGAGAGGTATTTGTACCAGTTTGGAGTCCATTCTGTTCTTGAAGAGTTCCCAGTTTACCTTGCCATTGATGAGTTTTGCCTTAGGAGAATTTTTAACAGGTTCGGCTTGAAATGTAATTATAACTGGCAGATGATCTGAATCGAGCTCTATATGCACTGTTTGATGTAGTTCTTTTCTTACATTTTTTTGTACGATTATGTCTAAAATATCAGGTTTGTGATCTTTCCTGTATGGGTAATATGTGTGATCATCCGGTGCGAGTACCTGTAGGTAGTACTTTGCTGCAATTTCATTTAGCTTTACCCCATTTGGGTTGGTTTGGCGACAGCCCCACACAGTGTTTTTGGAGTTAAGATCTCCAATTAACAATGTTGCCTCTGTGGTATTAAAAATTGCCTGTAAGTCGTTGTCCATTAATTTTTTGTTGGGTTGTTTGTAGACAGTGTATAACTGGATGCTGGTGCTATTGAGAAAGTTTACTTTGATTGATACAATTTCTAAGCTTGTAACTTTTGGCATATCGACTGGTGTGTGAGATATTTTGTTTTTGATTAAAATGGCGACTCCGCCCGAGGCTACCCTAGCTTGTTTATCGGTTCAATAGATTTTATAACCTGGTATTTTCAATTTCTCTTTATTAGCAAGATGGGTTTCGCTGATGCAGTCTATGTCAATGTTGTGACGGGCTAAGAAGGCTATAAAGATGGATCGTTGAGCCTGCATTCCATTGACATTCCAATTGAGTATTTTAGGACCGTTGAAGGTTTGTTGATAATTGTTAATTAGTTTTTGATTATGGGCCATTTAACAGTATTGGGAAAAGGTTTGTTAAAAGGAAATTTTAAATTTGTGTGATATACGGTTTCAGAAGGTCAAGGAGAGGCGAGAGAATATTGTTGAGGAATGATGGAGAGAGATTTTCTTGTGAAGGGCGTGTTAGGGTTTCTGCATAGGTTTTCTTTTGACTTGAAGTTGCTGTCTGAGTGGTGTAAGTATTGTGGGTTGATGTATAGTGTTGATTTATTCTTGGGGTTCTTCTGAATCCAGTACTCTCGAGGTAATAGCTACATCCCTTGTAGTTTGCGGGGTGTTCACCGTTACAGTTTACACACGTTGGCGGGTCTGCTATTTTTTTAGCACAGTCGATATAATAGTGATCACCTGCACATTTAACACATTTTGGATCACGCTTACAGTAATTTTTAGTATGCCCTGTCTGTTGACACCGGTGGCATTGAGGAATGTTTTTAGCTAGTCTTCTTGATTCAACTGTGATTACAGAGTTTTCCAGTGTGTTTACTTTATAAATCTCTTCAGCTTTCTCATTTGCTGTTAATTCGACAATAACTACCGGCATTGGAGTTCTGTCTTTGTAGTAGAGTCTATTAATTTTTAATATAGGCAGATCATATTGTTTTAAAAGTGCTTTAATATCCTCTGTAGTTAGAGAGAGAGGAACATTTTTTAATGCTACTGCTAGTGGTTTAGTTTTTGGATTCTGATATGTGTGAAATTGAATTTTATTGTCTAGGTAATGTTTAGCTAAAGCACGATAATCATTGTCAGAGGTTAAATTGATCTTTAACGACTTACTTGTGGCTACTGTGATAAATTCACTGCTGGTAATTTTTTTTATATCGCTTACAACTTCTTTGTGATTGTGTTGACCGTGTAGAAAAATTGGAGAGATTTTCGGTATTTTTACTTTAGTATAAGAAGTTCCTGGCTGGCTGCTATCATCTGATGGTTCTAGCTCTGGTGGTAAATAATATCTATTTTGGGTTAACATATTTTTAGGATCCCACTGGTATCGTTTTTGTACATCGTTTATCGGTGGAGATAAGTGGTCACTGTTACGTATTTGAGATGTCATTGTTCCATTTGCCAGCCCCGACGGGCAGGCAGTATTAAAATGTTAATTTGTACCGCACTTGTGATTTTAAATATTGTCCTGTTCAATGTTAGTTTCTATTTTTATTCATAGAATTTTATCGTACTCTTTTTGCCGCTGTAAAACCGATAACGGAGCGAAGGAATACGTCCGCACTGTTTCACTGCTCGCAGAGTTCCGCCAAATTCTGTGTGTTATTGAAGATTAAAACAACTGCTCATTTTGAAAGAAGGTGTCTCTCCACTTACCTCTCCATCAGAGGAACTTTTTAGACATACTGTGTATAGCTGGCAAACCAACAAAAATAAAATCGCAACTATTCCAGTGAATTTGATTAACTAACCGATTGAAAATGAACGTCTTTTCACTTTCAACAGCAATAAGCTTTTGTTTATCTGTAAACCATCTCAATGAGAGCGGAATTATCGGGCTGCGCAAGTGTTTCTTATTTCATAGTTTTTTTTATCGAGTTTCTTGCTTAGAATTGTTATAGTGACATTGCTTTTTAACTGACCTACGTTCATAAATCATTAATTTTAGGATCAGATAAGACTCTGGTCTCGATAGGTAGTTCATTATATTTCATTACATTATAAATTTTCACTTTATGTTTATTGTTTTTTCCTTTTTTTGTCATTTTCAGATAAATATTGCAGAAAGTTACAGAAACAGTTTAACGGGTCTTTCAAAATGAGCAGTTATTTTAATTTTTGGTCTATCCTCAGGTCTATCCTCATTTCAATCGAAATGTTGAAAAATTCAAGAAAATAAAAAGTTAAATTTGGAGTGAGGAAAATCCACTATTCTCGATTTATGAGAAATCTTTACATACTAAACGTGCCACTGTTTGGGGTGCATAGTCAGGAAGTGTAATTGGGTCTTATCTCTTTGAGAATGCCGCTGGTGAAGCTGTAACTGTGAATGGTGTTCGATATCGTTAGATGATAACTGGATATTTGTGGGCTAATAAAATTGATTGGGGGAATATGTGGTTCCAATAGGATTGGTTTCTGCTAATTTTTGCAATGCACCTAATCTTAGACTTAAGATTAATAAGCATTTTAAATATAATGTAAATTACTACAGTTACTGAGTCTAGATATTCCCATCGGTTCATCCTAGTTTTTGACATATCTTGCGCACTTATCTGATGTGACTGCACTGCACTATGCTCTGGTTTTCACTGATTACTGCACTCTTATGCAAGCTGAAAAGACTTGCTTCTTTTGCTGCCGCTGTCGCGTTTGGGTGTTTGTGGAGCCTCTCCGCATGACTCCTGGCAATATTCTTAATTTCTTCTTTAAGTGTCCTCACTAGCAGTTCACGATGAAGATCTTCATTTCAAACATACCACAGAATATTGATGATACTCCTTAGCACTCGATTCTGGAATATTTGAAGGCAATTACAATTGTTTTCTTTGATACAATCCTATAGCTGAAGGCGGTATGTCCATACCGGTTTAAGCACTTGCTGGTAGACCAGTACTTTATTTTTGATAGACATCTGGGAATTCCTTCCCAACAGCTAATACATATTTTTATATTTCAGTTTTGATTGTTCTGTTTTCATTTTAACAAGTTCTTTCCATTTTAGTTTTGGCATCCAGGTTAAGACCCAAGTATTTGGCTGATTTGTTTCATGTAACTGTATTATTATTCAATTCCAATGGGTGGTAATTTACTTTTCTGTTCGTAAAATTAATATGAACAGATTTATTTTCGTTTAGTTTTATACGCCCTTGTCTGGTCCAAGCGTTATTGCATTCATTGCGCCTTGGAGATTGACAGTTGTTTCTTCTATGGTATTTCCAACTGCCAGGACTGCAATATCATCAGTAAATGTGGCTAGTTTAATATTTACTGTTACGGGAATGTTGCATGCACATAACAGATAAAGCCCAGGTTACAGTACGTAGCCTCGGAGCCCTCCTGCGTTTATTGATTTTAGTTCTGAGTATTCATTCTCTTGCTTAAATCTGAGAGTTCGCTGATTTATATGGGATGCTACAAGCTGCACATACGGCACTGGTAAACATATTTCTAATTTTATAATTATGCTAATGAAATAATTAATTTATTGAGAAAAAAATTCTTGGACTAGTTATTTCTTGGACTAGTTACGTAAAAAGCCTGGTCTATTAGAACAATCCACAATCGATTATGACAAAATGTCATCGAAAATTTTGACAAAAGAATAGACGTTTGTAGAGCTGCAAGAGATAGCCATGTATATTATCTCGTGTCTAAATGGCATACACTATGCTTCAAATATCAATAAAAAAAAATTAAATCAAACAAATTCTGAGTTTTATTCAAGAATTTAAAGAAAATGCTCAATTTGAAAGATCTTTTACAAAATCTGGCATATGTATATGCGTATAGAATAATGTATTATTATTTAGAGATTTTTTACAACAATATTCTGTAAATTAAAAGGTTCTGGATGTTATCTCAATTAGATAAAATAATATAATTAATATAGTTTGCTCTCCCCCTTCTGTTTTGTGCTTCCCTGTCAATCAACTTAATGAAATTGAAAAAGATTTCCAAAAAAATAACACCCGAAATTTTTATAAAACATTTCAAACTAAATTAACAGGCTATCAACCCCAAAGTCTTTGCTTCCACAAGGAAAACGGACAATTTTGAACAACTACTAAACTGTCCTGAGCCCTTAAACATATTACCAACACTAAATCCTAAACAAACAAACCCAGATTCATTATCACCAAATGAAGATGAAATGATTAGACAAATCAAACGACTTAAAAATGACAAAGCTTCCTGTGAACATGGAATCACTGCTGAACTTTTGAAATCGGTACAATCAAGGTACAATCAAGGAAATAACCGAAATTCTACAAGAAGTTTGAAGAACCGAACGGATTCCGGAAGATTTGAAAGATGCTCTAATCCATCCACTACATAAAAAAGGAGATGGAACAAATGTAAACAACTACAGAGGGATATCAGGGATAGTTAGAGCCTAATGGTGAATATCAAGCAGGTTTTCGACCGGGCAGATCCCTCCTGATCAGATTCTGATTCTAAAATTGATCCTAAGACATCAAAAACTGTACAATAAAAATCTCGTCTATATAGTTCTCTATTGACCACGAATTTTTATTCCAAATCTTGAAAGAACAAGGACTAGATCTGAAAACGCTGGCAATTATTAAAGCAACACTAACTAATACAAGGTCAAAAGTTAATTCTATTCTCTCTCTATTCCTGACACAAATTCTTTTCAACGATGAAGCCATGTTCGTAAGAAATGCAATAAGAAATTTTCATAATAATCATGAGTGGGCAGATGAAAGTCCGCATGAGGTATGCGAAGATAGTTTTCAACATCAGTTCTCGTTGAATGTTTGGGTTGGAATTGTAGGTGACTATCTAATTGGACCGGTATTTCTGTCACATAGACTTACTGGCCAGGTGTATCGCAACTTTTTGGAAGCAACGCTGCCTGAGTTCCTGGAAGATGTACCATTGGCCACAAGGCATGAAATGTGAACCACATTTCAGTTTGGTTGCTCGTGATTTTTTAACAGCAACATACGGATAGCACTGGATTAGTCGAAGTGGGCCACACGCATGGCCTGCTCGATCCCTGGACTTAAATCCTATGGATTATTTCTTCTGGGGATATCTGAAGTCATTAGTTTACGCTACTCCATTGAAGAATTTGGATGATTTGCGAAATCGGATAATTGCTGGGTGTAACTCAATTAGAAACGACCCTGGTGTGTTTGAAAGAGTTCGGCAGTCAATGAAGAGAAGATTGAATGCTCGTATCAAGGCTGGAGGAAGTCATTTCGAACATTTATTGTAGGTTGAGCAACTTTACCTGTACTTTTTGATAATAAAATGTTGTTAATGTCGTAAATTTTGTTCACCCTGTATCTTCGAAACAAAGGGGTTTTTCAAAAATCATCATACAACAAAATATTCTTAGAATAAGTGAAGGAATAACCCCTTTAATTTTTGCTTGCCGCATATATATATATACATACATATATATATATATATATATATATATATATATATATATATATATATATATATATATATATATATATATATATATATATACGGGCGTAGCCAAGGCGGGGGGGGGGGGGGGGGGTAGAGGTTCAAACCTCCCCTCGAAATAAGCCAAATATTACCTAATATTATACCGCAAAAATACGAGGAGTGAAGAGAGTTAAATTATTACATTTGACTTATTGAGTTTATTTGAATTATTACAATTGAATTATTATTTTTGACAAGTATCTCGCCTACCCCGAAATCTAGTTTGGAATGTCTAGATATGTGCGATAAAAACCTTTATCCTAATATTTACACATTACTACAAATCTTGGCTGCCATTCCTGTATCCACTGCTACCCCAGAAAGGTCTTTCTTGAGCCTAAGGAGACAGAAAAACTATTTACGAAACACTACAAGTGAAAACAGACTTAACGCTTTGGCTCTCATGAACATTCACTATGGAACAGAAATTCATGCAGATGAAGTAGAGGATATATTTAAAAGAAAAAGCCGAAGATTTCTTCTTTAATGGTTTTAGATTTAGCGCAGAGGAACGAAATTAATTTAACCATTTCATTTAAAGTTAAGAACTTTATAAATATGTCGTAATTTTTCCGATGAATATATAGATATTAAATTTAATGTAAGTATATTTTTGTTGTTTTATTTACTTCAAACTAAACCCTCCCCCAAAACTAAATCCTGGCTACGCCCGTGTTTATATATATATATATATATATATATATATATATATATATATATATATATATATATATATATATATATATATATATATATATATATAGATGTTGATTAAAAAAAGTGGATCTGGTAAGACACGAATAAAAAATATTAATAAACCAGGTATTTAAAATTTTAAATACACGCCCTACACCCGAAGAAGATTCCTCGAACAGACAAAAATGTAATAGGTATCCGTAAGTTTGAAATTAGGTTCACAGGTACAGACCCCAGCGAGCGGTGTTAATCCTCCACCATTGGTCAGAGTGTGTATAAGTATGTTGACCTTTAAAAAATCAAAAAAAATAGACAGAAAACTTAAATTATGCATGTTTTTCATATTACCACATTTCCTTTTAGACCAATTATGCGCTAAACACGTTTTATGAAAAATTTTCTAGGAAATAATCTGTAACGCTACATATTCATTCTAGGCAAGTACCCATTACACACATTGCACTATATAATTTAAATAACATTGTTTCAATTTGTGCCCGCTGTGAACATAACGCAAGTCTGCTAGATTTTTTCAATGATAATTAAGAGAAAATAAAAGAAAGGGAATTGATTTTGATTCAATTCGTAGTCGTGTAGGTGGAGAAATTGTGTACTAAATTTGTAATAACTATAAATATAATTAAATAATAATATATGTATCTATTACTAAGAGAAACGTCACTAAAATAATAGTCATAACAAGACATGTTGGGTTTGATTCAATGAAACATTTATGTCACATGAAAAATATTGTTGAAAAAAAATCTTGATTAACTGTATTCTATTTCCTCAGAACCCAATGCATGGATCCGAAAACAAACTAAAAATGACATGATGAGAATCATAGCTGAATTAAATTCAGTTAAGTTCGATACGTGGTCCGTAGATCTGATATCAGGGGGAAAGAAACATGGTGGAGAACAAACACCAGAGGAAGGGATTGCATAAAGAACAAGACATGAACTTAGTGGATGAGACAAATACACAACGGGAAGATCGATTTCGTTTCGACGAAACCGTGTAAGACGTGCCGGAATAATTTTTCCTCCAAAATACAAAGTCAGTAGAGAAGAAGGCAGTTTGGTTTGATTAAACTAAAATTTTCGGGATCCCTTGCTTTTCTGACTTGATTTCTGAGAAAAAATCGAAAGTCAAATCGCACGACCGCACAGTTTCGTCGAAAAGTAATGTATCTGCCCGTATACATCATCATCATTCAGCCACTGTCGATCCATTGCAGGATGAAGGCCTGCCTCTCGTGTTTCCAACTCGCCCGGTCCGGAGCTTTCCTCTGCCATTTGGGTCCAATACACTTGATGATGTCATCGATCCATCGTGCCTTAGGTCTTCTTCGTGGACACTTATGATCAAGCGGTATCCATCCCAGGATTGCCCTGGTTGGGCAATGGGCACATGGGCAGTACCTGTGTTAACATATTAATTTGGAGTGGTCAAGTGGTCAAACACAGAACTGGAAGAGCTAGACCACATGACTAGACGACTTTTAACAAAATTCCAATTTGGTTTGTATACCAATTTTTCTGTGTTGAGATAATACAATCCTCGAAAATATGGAGGTAGAGGGCTTATTAATATCAAAGAATTGTGTCTTAGTCAGGAAAAGAAGCTTCGCCAATATTTTCGAAAGAGTAAGTTCGAAAGATCAACATTTGAGACTCGCAACTCAGTTTGATCACAACTATACACCACTAAAACTGAGCCATGCAAACTACACTATCGAAAAAGGGATAATACAAAACAACATAAATCTCTGGGAACATAAATAAAGCCATGATAGATATGTAGAATTATTAAATAGCAATACTATTGATAAGAAAATTTCTCTGCTCTGGTTAGACGAGAATCAACTATATCCGGAAACTGAAGGTTTTGTTATTGCTATGCAGGATAAAGTCATCAAAACCAATAATTACAAGAAATATATCCTTAAAGAAAACACTGAAGATGTAGGTCGAAAGTGTGGCAAAATAGGGGAGACTGTTGAGCACATAATTGGTGGATGTCCTACTTTAGCAGAAAACGCATATTTAGGAAGGCATAATCAACTTGCTAAAATAATCCACTAAAAACTGGCACAACTTTTACCAACATCTACTCCTTGGTATTATAAATACAGTCCTCAAGCTGTTCTGGAGTCTGATGATGTGCTGCTCTACTGGAATAAACCGATAATAACTGACAGGAATGTCGAATACAATAGACCAGACATAGTCTAAATAAATAAAAAAAAAAGCGGGAAACAATTATTGATATTGCCATACCCCTGTCTCACAATATACATAAAACGGAAGTGGAAAAAGTTTCTAAGAATGAGAATCTTTCTTATGAATTGAAGTACATCTGGCAACTTGAAAAGTCAACATCGAACCTTTTGTAATATCCGCAGAGGGATTGGTGAGCCACAGATTTTCCAAAAGTTTAACAAACTGCGGCCTAAATAGAAATGTCATAAAAGTGGGACAAGGGACTATATTGGTTCATACCTGCCACATAGTTCGAAATGTTTTGTTTTAATGCCAACGGAATACTGGGTTATAATGAAATTTATCCCCAAGCTCCGAGCCGAACTCCAACGTCGCGAGGGAGGAATTGGTTTATGGTTTCCAACTCTTTGAGCTGAGAGGGTGACACCAAATTGATGATAGTAATAATAATATATAAACAAAAAATGCATGAACAAAAAGATACCTATTTGATACCTATTGATAATTGTTGATAACTCTCGATAACTATTGAAAGCTATTGAGAACTGTTGATAACTGTTAATAACCATTAATAGCTGTTTGAAAAAGTTAGACAATGTAATAAAAGCCATTTAAATGTATGATTTACTCTTGAATTGGAACCAAGCTAATTTTAGGTGGTTTATAATTGGTAATTGGTTTTTCAGGTGGTTGGTTTTTTTTTGGTGGTTGGTTTTCAGGTTTGGTTTGATTTCCAAGTGGTTGGTGGTTTTTCAGTGGTAATTAATAGTAGACTGTTTACAACAGCATGTAATAGAAAATGTAATGGAGCAAGTGCGATGAGGTACTTAAATATTTTCTGCTCGTACTAGAACCGCTGAATGACAAAAGTTACTCATTGGACACAAAACAATGCTTGATGTATTTATTGATCTAGCAGTTACATTATTAGAACTTACTTGAGATGATTTACCAGATTTTCAAGTATTTCATTTATTGCAGAACTTTTCTCGATCTCGGATTTGGTAAAAAATCACTTTAAACGACAATGTTGCCAATACATTAACTTTTTCAAAGCACATCAAAAAATCACCAGAATGAATTAAAAAAATTAAAAATTTCTGGAATGCTCCAGCAAAAAACTCAGAAAGTATCCTGAAAAAAAAACGTTGATTATATCAGCAATAGCTGCATGTTGAGCTCTTCAACCGAAACAGTCAGATTATTTCTCAGAAATTACATATATAAAGAATATTGTTACATTTGCACTACTTAACCTACATTATTTATTGTTTATATCAACAATAGAAGAATAAAATAAACATATATTTATTACGAAGTCCTAATAAATATGTATGACTTGTTAGTACAAATAATTATAATATCAGTCTTCCAGGAAAATTTTCCTTTAGCGAGCATCAAAGCCTATACCAAAATGACGTTTATGTTAAACGAATAGAAAGATTTGATATATAAGGCTAGAGAAATCAGTATTATCTGCTACATACATATTATTTCAGGTCATTTAAGATGTCAAGTAAACTACAATAGCGAACAAAAAAGTTACCCGTCTTCGAAGGTTTCAATTTTAATAATGATAATAAACTTTATTATAGTTTATATATATATATATATATATATATATATATATATATATATATATATATATATATATATATATATATATATATATTCGGACTTCATTGTGACTTCAGCACAATTCCACGGTGCACACAACCACCCAACCAAGCGATGCACCCCCCGAACCATCGACAAACCCCGAACGAACCGCACGCCGCTCGGAACCACAATAAAAACTGAACAAAAACTTTTTTTTTGCACTGTGGAATTGTGCTGTTGTGTGCGCGATTGTGTGCCCTGTGGGCGCTCAGAACGCAGATTTTAGTGATCAATTTTGGCAGTTTGCGGGTGCTGCTCTGATGGTGAGTATTCCGTGGTGGTTTGCTGGAGTGTGCTAAATGGTTTTGACATTAGATGGGCGCGTATTTTCGGTTCGCGCGCGGGGTGACGGCGGCTACTGTCGGGGATTCGGACTTTCGGTCTTCTTCGCGGACGTTTGCGATCAAGCGGTATCCACTCCAGGATTGCCTTGGTCCATCTGTCATCCCAACGCCTCGTTATATGACCTGCCCATCTCAATTTCAATCACTTTACTTCCAATGATTCCAATCACTTCCATCTTCCAATGATGTCACAGACTTTCGATTGTTCCCTGATCCATGCGCGACTATCTGTCTAGTCTTGTAATCCCAAGCATCATCTTTCTATTCCCCTCTCTGCTACCCGAAGTTTTTGAATTGGTTGGGATGTGAGTGTCCAGGTTTCACTTCCGTATGTCATAACGGGTAGAACGCACTGATCGAAGACTTTTCTTTTTCAGGCAAAGTGGGAGTCTGCTCTGAAACACAATGTTGAGCCCGCCAAATGCCTGCCAGCCACATTTAACACGTTAAATTTAAAATATTTTTTTCTTTCAAAAAAGATCCAGATGTTGGTTAGAAAGTTTTACTCCAAGTCATTTTTGATCAATATTTAACAAATGCGTCAACTATCCTGCACATAGTTTTCTCAAACACAATTCCTTTGAATGAATGAAACTATGAATTTCCATTTCCTTTAAAACCCTTTTTTACAAAGAATTTAATAACTGCACGATTTTCAATATTTTCCATTAGGAAAAAACATTGATAGGTTTACTTTAAACTGATGATTTTGTATGAATGAATTGATAGATTGACTTAAATCTTCACATATGTTCATTAGAAGGATATAAACTTCCAAATGTAGTGGATTGTATAGTTCTTTTACTGCTTTATAAGTGTAGCACCGCGAACTTTTCAATTAGCCTAGTATACACTGGGAATGGTACTGCCTTTTACCAACCAGCACCACACCACGAGAATCCTAGAAAACTGCAGCCATGACTTTTGCTGAAGATAGAAAAGTTTTGGTTTTCTTTGGCACACTTGTATCAGCTCTTGCCCACTGTTTGAGCTGTTACTTCATGTCTGGAGGATAATCCTAGAAGGAAAGAATCCTAAACACTCTTGAGAAGTGTTCATTCGAATGCGTCTTTGGTCTATTGTTAAGAAATTCTGTACGTATAGAGTAGAGTGCTTTGTTATCCATAAAACACTATAAAATGTAATAGGCAGAGTATATTGAGATGTTTTAAATATCAGCAAGCTCGCGTACCTTCACTTCACTTCGGCAATCATTTAATATGTTGTATACATAATAAATTAATTGCATCCGCATACATCATATTCGGCAGATTTAGCACCTAGCGATTATTTCCTATTTCCAAATATGAAAAAATGGCTCGGCCGAAAAATAAATTGGTTCTAATGATGGGCTCATTGCTGAAACGAATAAATTTGAACGGTTGGAGTAATCGTATTTTTTAGAGGGGATACAAAACGTTGGACTAAGTATATCGAACTGAAATTTTACACAAAAAAATGTTTTTCTTGTCAAGGCCAGGCACTTATCATACAACCCTCGTGTTAAGGAAAGACCTTTCCCTTTAGAGATTTACTCTTTCTCAAATACACACCTCGTTTTCTAATTTTAATTAATGAACTGATAATTTATATAAAGTGTCTTATCTGGAACTTTCAATTACCAGGTCTAGTTTTAGAAATTTATTTTCAGTCTTCCTCTGATGTAATTATTTTTTATTGGCTCATTTAAACAACGAGCATACCCGCTGTGCCATCACAATGAGGTGGTTTTATAAATGAAAGCAATTTTTCAAGATGAATCCTTGGATATTTTGATGATTTATGCGTTTAAAAACCCCCATACTTTGATACATTTTATACAATACTCGAAATTCAAAGCCAGTTTGAAGAAGTTTGCATTAAAGTAAATTTAAGTTAATTAAAAAAATTTCCGGTCTACTGTCACGCAAAAAAAATACGTTTTACTTTTTTCAGACAATTCTTAACTGATCTTCATTAAAGATACACTGTTCATTTACTAATAACGGGGCTTTCAAATCGAGTGGTTTTTTTAATTCTTGAACTAAACGCAGATGGTTGTGAATCTGTCTAGGTCTAGTCTCATTTCAGAAGTGTAACGTACGTGTACTGAAATTGTTGAATTATCTTATGAAATTGTTGAATTATCTTATGAAATTGTTGAATTATCTTATGAAAATGCGCTTTTGTTTAAAAAGGTTTTAGAAAATTACGTGATATTTACGGTTTGCACAATTGTCATCAATCGATTTGTTGAACAATTTCATGAAACTGGTTCCCGCCATAAAGCAACTGGTAGTAGATATCAAAATAGGAGGATGTAGTCAATAAATATGTCGGCAAATGTTAATTATGAAATGAAAAATATTCAGGGTATTGAAAGTATATCTAAATTTTCGAACAATTCAGATAATTTAAATTGGTGGTGTTGGAAACTGGTGGAAGATAAAAAAGGGCTATATATAGTATTGTAGACCGTAATGGTCTACAATACGGGCAATATATACAATGCCTTGTCATTTACCAGTTAAATATAATATTGGAGACTTATTTGTTTATTTTATTTTATCAGGTTAATATTTCTTGACGATAATAAAAACTTTAGGTAACAAAAAAATAAGAGTGGCTTTTAAATATTTTGCTGTTCGTTCATTGTTATCGAAAATATTTTAATATCTTTGGTATACATTGTACATGCATCCATACAGTTCTAAATGTTACTATGGGTCGCACAAAACATTGTCCATTCGAAGAGAGGCGTCTAATATTACAGTTACGGAGTCAAAATAAAATGTATAAATTTATTTCTCATCTACCAAAGCGATCTGACTGCGTTATTGCTAGAGTTTTAAAGGAACAAAAATTATTAATAAAGATATCACTAGAAACCAGAGGTCGTCCAAGAAAAATAAGCAAAAAATTGGATAAATGTATTGTACGAGAGGCGCGAAAATACACATTTTCCACTTCGTTTGACATTAAACGGAAAGTGGGTCTACAAATCAGTACACGGACAATTCGTAGACGATTGGTAGAGATGGATCTTCATGGAAGAGTTGTAAGAAAGGTACCATATTTAAGAAAAAAAATATTCAGCATAAATTAGGTATGGCCAGATTTAACTTAAACGAAAACTAGAGGCGTAATTGGAAAAATATTTTATTTAGTGATGAAGCAAAAATAAATATCTTTGGATCAGATGGGAAACGGTACGTTAGGCGATATAAGAATGAAAAACTAAATCCGCGAAATACATTAGGAACAGTAAACCATGGAGGAGGAAATATTAAACTGTGGGGTTGCTTTTCCTATAATGGTGTAGGTCTACTATATTGAATCAAAGAACCCATGACCAAAGAAACCTACATGGAAATATTAGAAAACACGATACTTTCTTATGTCGAAATGAATATGCCGCTCAAGTGGATCTACCAGCAGGATAACGATTCGAAACATACCGTGTAAGTAGCGAAACGATGATTTCTCGCAAATAAGATTGAAGTGTTGCCCTGGCCGCCGCAATCTCCAGATTTTAATTCAATAGAAAATCTTTGGCAACATTTAAAAAAGGCATTGCTAATAAAAAAAACATCAAACAAAAATATGTTGTGGGAAGAAATCAAGAAAACTTGGTATTCTATACCGGTTGAAACTTGTCAGAAGTTAATAGACTCTATTCCAAGGAGATGTTGAGCTGTGATTAAACAAAAATGATATTCTACTAAATACTAATATTTCATATTTATATTTAAGTTTGTTAATAAGCATTAGTTTTCACAATTTCAGGCTATAAGTGATATACGCTTATTTTTTGACCAGAAAAAAACACATATTGTTTGATAGTTGTAGTAACTTTTGTAACACTAGGATAATGTTTTGTTTAATCATTTTTTTTTTGTATCAGGACACGTTACGCAACGTTAATAATATTATAATAATTCTGTAATAAATCCGTTAAACCCATGAAAATAAAATGTTTAGATACAGCATTCATTACTCTTATTACTCTGTCTCTGTCTCTTATTATTATTTTGACCACAATTGTATATATATATATATATATATATATATATATATATATATATATATATATATATATATATATATATATATATACATATATATATATATATATATATTGTTCCCGTTCTCCTCGAAACTTCGCTCTCTGATGCAACGTTCCACATATGTATTTTGTTTCTGTACGTTCTTCTATTGTCAATCTCTGTCGGATCCATTTGTACGTTTCCCAGATCAGCTCTGACTTGTGTTATCCATGGTACTGTTGACATGACTCCTTGTATATATGTAAGAATTCTGTTGGTAAGTCTTTTCGGTGGGAATCTACTGATAAGTCCATAGAATTTCAACCTTCTTTTTTTTATGTCCGCCGCTACGTTGAACATTCTCTCTGTGGTCTGTATCCGAGAATGTAGTCTGCATCCTTCCTCTGTCAGTTTTGGGCCGATAATTTTCCTCATAATTTTGCGTTCTTCTTTTAGTATGTTTTTTATGCCGCTTTTTGTATGAAGTGTAAGTGTCTCGCTTGCGTATAGTACTTCTGGTTTGATTACTGAGTTGTAGTGTTTTATTTCTGCGTGTGTGGATAGGCATTTCTTATTGTAGATATTGTGTGTCTTGCCGTATGCCCTCTTCATCGTCTGTAATCGAGTCTTCTGTGCTATCTTCTTTCCTCCTGTGGGTTCGAGGATCTCGTCCAGATATTTGCAGGGAGTGACCATATTTACTTTGCCATATTTGGTGTTCAAATTTGGGACATCTAATTCTGAGCAGAAGAATTCGGTTTTTTGAATGGAGATTTGTAGGTTAAATTTCTCTGCACATTCATTGAGGACTTCGATCTGTTTGGTTGCCCTTTTTTCATTGTCTGCGAGTATGGCTAGGTCATTTGCGAAGGCCAGGCATGATATTTTTATGTTGTTTTTGGATCGTCCGAGTCGTATTGATTTCCAGTGTCCTTGATTTTCCCATTCCCTTATGACTTTGTCCAGGACTAGGTTGAAGAGGAGTGGGGATAACCCATCTTCTTAGCGTAATCCAGTTTTAATCAGGAAGGATTCGGAAATTTCTCCCATAAATTTTACTTTAGAGGTCGTGTCAGTTAGTGTCTGCTTGATCAATCGTAGAGTTTTGGGGTCGAGTCCTTGTTCTTCTAAGATGTTGAACAAAGATTTTTGGTCGTTGCAGTCATATGCTTTCATGAAGTCCACGAACGTGCAGATCATTGGGACGTTCCGGATAGGTTTGTATTTCAGTATAGTTTTTAGGTTAAATATTTGTTCAGTGCATAAGCGACCAGGGCGAAAGCCTGCCTAGTACACGCCAATTGTGTGTTCTAATTGTTCTTGTGTTCTCTGGAAAAGGCATGCTGACAAGTATATACTTGATGTCATCGATCCATCGGGTTTTAGGTCTTTTTCGTGGAAGCTTATGATCAAGCGCTATTCATCCCAAGATTGCTTTGGTCCATCTGTCGTCACATCGCCTCGCTGTATGGTCTGCCTACCTCCATTTCAATTCCTTCACCTTTGCAATGATGCTACATACTTTCGTCAGTTTTCTGATCCATGTGCAGGTTTTTCTGTCCCGCTTTATAATGCCAAACATATACCTTTCCATTCCCCTCTGTGCTACCCATATATATATATATATATATATATATATATATATATATATATATATATATATATATATATATATATATATATATATATATATATATATATATATATATATATATATATATATTTACATGTAAACACAAATGCGATATTACCACATTTTTTTTGTCGAACTGCCTGGATTAATAATAATGAAGTCGATTTGT
Organism: Cosmopolites sordidus; assembly: GCA_031761425.1. Classification (NCBI taxonomy): domain Eukaryota; kingdom Metazoa; phylum Arthropoda; class Insecta; order Coleoptera; family Curculionidae; genus Cosmopolites; species Cosmopolites sordidus. Next base: position 565,811 of record JARFXV010001047.1, on the reverse strand, counting down.
TACTTTTTATATATTAATAATAATTTATTAATAATTATAAAGTTTGTTTTAGTATTATAAATAAAAATTATAGATTTCTGTAACTATTTCACGTTTTAGGAAAACAAAAAATTTCACCATTATTTTGTGTCATAAGTATGGCTCGTGCTTCCTTAAGAGGCCAATGAAGCAAAAAAAACTGAATTTCTATCGTCTGTAATAAAGACGACGATGCGACGTTGTCAAGTGTTGTCATGAATTTGAAGTACTGACCAGTTTTGTTTAAACTGATGTAAGTAATGGTTGGTCAAATTTACGAAAGATGGCGCTTTAAAATCACACAAGTCGACAAATTTAAACTTTTTCGATGAAAACTGGAGTATATGAGGTATTTTGTAGTCCTATAAGCTAATGATAAGCTAATTATTGTAATTCGTACAGTTTTTTTTATTACGGGGTACGGTGAGGGGAAAAAAGGAAACCACATATTTCTACAATCTAATATTTATTTAATATAAACACGTAAAACGTGCTAAATATATTCAAATACATTACTGAGGATTATGTGAATAACAAATATATTACATGAGATTTCCTTCAGCTACAAAAACTTTCACTTTTTCTCTTGTTTTCTGTAGCAATATCTCTTTTTAAACACCAGCAGTAGTCGCCCAACATAGATGGGTTCCAGCATCCCTGGTATCTTGCTTCCATCGTCCTGATGTCCTGGTAAAACCTCTCTCCTTGTTCGCCGCCTAATGCGCCCACATTTTCCGAAAAAAAAAATCGAAATGAAAGTGTAAAAAATGTATTTTTAAGGTCATGGTACGCCCTAGTATTTCATAAACTTTCAAGAGTTCATCGATGAGGTTTTTGGTAATTTCCATTTTCCTTGTTGCCCAGAAATTCTTTCACTATACTTATAAAACACTTCCAAGCTGCCAGTTCCTTTTCGTTCAATTTATCTTGAAAACGAAAATAATAAATAAAGAAGCTTTCTTACTTGAGGTCCAATAAATATGTCTTCTTTTAGTTTTTCTTAACTGAATTAAGAAAATATTTCTTTTAGGTACTTGAAACTATTACCTTCTTTATCCATTGCTTTGACAAAGTTTTTCATTAGTCCAAGCTTAATATGGAGAAGGGGAAGAAGCACCTTTTTTGGGTTAACAAGGGGGTCATATTTTATGTTTGAAATACAAGCTTAAAAAAAGTTCAATGAGTCCAATATTTGTTTCTATAATGTTCTTTTGTTGCCCTATTGTCTCAAATACACAAAAAAAATCGTCCGTATATATAGCAAAACTTCGACGACTACAACTTGTTATATATATATATATATATATATATATATATATATATATATATATATATATATATATATATATATATATATATATATATATATATATATATCGACTTAAACAGTTGACTGCACTGTAAACGAGACAGAAACAAACTAACCTAAAGAAAAGAATAAACTGCCCTTCGTAGGATACCGTGGAAATACCCCCTCTACAGTCTTGTATAAATAATTTCAATTTCCCCCTGATATAAAGGAGAAGCGGGTTCTTGAAAATGGGACGGGCTAGGTAAATTCTGTGAAAATGTGTTTTAATAATTATCTAAATCAAACGCAAAAAAGCATTCTAATCAATGTTACAAAAATCATATCGACCTGTGTAATTAACGGCGGGAAAAATTTTGATTCGAGTAGATGCTTTTTATAACTAACGTCATGATTATTATACAAATAAAAGGAATCGAAATTATTTTTGGAACCGTCAAAGAAATTTTTCACGCTTACAATATAGTTCCTTGGTAACTAAATTAGCAAGTCAGCCAATACAGTTAATATATAAAACAATTAGAAATACACACACAAACACCTATAAACCTTGAATTATATTGGCACCTCTATATGTAAAACAGTTGTTTCGTTATCCAATATCTTAAATACACGCTATATAACTGTTTTTTTTTCTTAATTCCCTTTCATGTAGTTTAAATGTTCTAAACCGTTTTTAAACAATTCTGAATGGAAATGAAAGATATAACGACCACGGAAAACTCAACGCTGAACGAAAGGTTAAGGTAATGGGCGATATGAAATATGGGTAAACTATCACGGCTGGTGATCAAATTGGAAAGGTTGATTGCTTTTTTTAGCGCTAAACTTAAATATGCGATTTTTAATTGCACTCTGGCACATGGTATTTACCGGAACACTAGTGAAAATATTCAGAGGAAAATGGTACAACGATTAATTAAAAAATGCGGTAGAGAAAAGAAACTCGCCCGACTGAAGTGCATACAAAAACTCACAAAAGCAAAAGAAAAAAAATATGAAAGACCTAGGAAATTCAAGGAGCATACGACAAGAGGAGATAAGTAAATTTTACCAGAACATTAGAACATTTTAACAACATTTATAATGTTGTTAAAATAATGCTTTAGGGAAGATCGATATAATAGGCTACAATTTATGAATGTATCCCAACCACTGGGTTAACACACTTAAAACTAATAAAGATTCCACGATAGACATACCTTCAGAGCTACCGAAGCTTGCAGGAAAAGGACTAGCGTAAGCCACTCACCAATTATTAGGGTAAGGTTGCTTAAGTCGTACCCCCTAAGAAAATAGTACTGTAATGTTTAGCATAATTTAAATGAAACAATCTGCATCTACTGAATCTTTATTTATTTGCTTTTTAATGAACATTCATAGAAATCCAAAAATCTTTAATCAAAACAGGTGTTTTAACGTTTTTCAATAAAGGAGCTTCGGTACGATTAAGGCGCCTGATCGCCAAATTCGTACTACCTATAGCCTAAGTCGTACTTAGAATAAGACTGCAGTGAAGACATCATAAACTATATAGAAAAATACTAAATAACTCTGGGGAACAATTTGAAAAATAATTTCTGTTGAGTTGATATGTTAATTCGAAAACTTTATTTACTTTTTTTCTATCACGTCAAGCTTGGCGAATCACAGAAGTCACTACTGCTCTCCTACCGGCGAACCTTGTTCGACCTAGTTCGGTCATTTACGCATGATATGCTAAAGTACGCGGATCTGTGTCGCTCTGATATAGTGAAGTCAAAGTATACATACACAACTACAGATTTTCGTTATGTCTGCCTCTGGTAGTTCTCGTCGTAAGTGCTTAAACAGCCCTGATTTATTTTGTTATATATGTGGCAGTTTTACCATCCCCATTCAACGGACTAATATTAGTACATTTGTCAGGCAAGCCTATTTTGCTTATTTTATAGTGAAAATAGGTGACCAAGATAAATCTCATAAGTGTGCAAGCAGTGTATAGAGAGTTTACGAATGTGGACGAAGAGAACACGTAATAAACTTTCGTTTGGTAACCAATGGTTTGGCGAGAGCCCAAAGATCACTTAAGCGATTGCTACTTTTGCATAGTGAAAACATCAGGATTCAACAAGAAAAACAAACATAAAATTGAGTATCCTAGTTTACCGTCAGCTACACGCCCTGTGCCTCATTCAGCTGAAATTCCAGTGCCAGTTTTTCAAGAATTACCTTTTTTAGAAATACAAGAATGCGAATCAAGTGAAGATCGAAGTGACTTCACCGACGCAGAATTCAAAGTTTCCAATGATACTGTTCGTAAAGGATTCAATCAACATGAATTACACGATTTAGCACGAGATTTGGGACTATCCAAAAAAGCATCGGAATTATTAGCATCAAGACCGCACGAAAAAAATTTGCTTGACAAAGGAGCTAAAGTCACTTACTATCGATCCAGAGAAAGTGAATTTAGGCAGTACTTCAGAAATAATGACGGATTTGTATATTGCCAGAACGTAGAAGGTTTAATGAAAGAATTGGCCATTTCTAACTATAACGCAACTGAATGACGATTGTTTATAGATAGCTCAAAGCGTAGCTTGAAGTGTGTTCTCCTACATAATGGAAATTTATAGGGTTCAGTTCCAATAGGTCATTCAGTTTCTTTGCGTGAAAAATATGTCGACATAAAGAAAGTCATTGACTTGTTGCAATATAACATGCTCCAATGGATCATCTGTGTTGACCTTAAACTGGTCTGTTTCCTTCTTGGCCAGGAACGCGGGTATACCAAGTATCCCTGGTTTTTGTGCTTGTGGGACAGCAAAGCTCGTGAGAAGCATCGGGTGCAATTGAACTGGCAGCCAAGATCTGACCTAAGACCTGGTAATCCAAACATTTTAAATCAGCCACTTGTCGACAGAAAAAACATTATATTTCCGCCTTTGCATATAAAACTAGGTCTCATGAAGGAATTTGTTAAGGCTTTGCCAATTGAAGGAGACTGTTTTAAGTATAACATTTCGGCATTCCCTAGCCTGTCATATGAAAAGATAAAGGTTGGTGTGTTTGATGGTCCACAGATTCGGCAACTCGTTAAAGATAAAAATTTCACTGAAACAATGAGCGAACTTGAAAGGAATGCTTAGTTGGCTTTAAAAAATATTGTTAAAGACTTTCTTGGAAATACACGAGCCCCGAATTTCATCGAAATTGTTCAAAAACTCTTGGAGAGCTTTAAAAAGCTTGGTTGCAACATGAGCATCAAACTGCATTTCTTACATAGTCATCTTGCTAACTTCCCAGAAAATCTTGGTGCTGTTAGTGATGAACAGGGGGAGCGATTCTACCCAGATCTAAAGGTTATGGAAGCGCGGTATCAAGGTAGATGGGATGTCAGTATGATGGCTGACTATTGTTGGAACATCAAGCGAGAATGTCCACAAACTGAACACTCCAGGAAAAGCTATAAGAAGAAATTTTTACCATAATATCTTTTATTTATTTTTTGTATAAACACAACACGATTTAAAGAACGATCGGTCCAACGGTTGTGGGCGATGTGTTGTAATGTTTGTTTTTGGTCACTTTTTTTTAATCTTGTGCACTTGATGAAATGTTGCAACGGTTCAGCAAAAAGTTGTGAAGTTATCCATCCATATTTCGAACACCCAAATGCTGTGTTTGGCGGGGCTCCTTTTTTTACGAATTATTCAGTCTGCTGCGCTTAAATATCAACATGGGTGGTATAAACTCGCCTGCTGCATTCATCGCACATATACCTGTGGTTGTTAGACCCATTTCTCTGCTTGTAAATGTATCCACTTGATGTTTGCCCTTTTGAGCAATAACTTTAAGAGGTTTGTGAATGGTGGATAATGCAATTTCATCCATATTATATATTTGGTCGGCAGTAAACTTGTATTTATCCAGTATTTCTTCACCATATTTATCATAAAAAGTATTAACACGCTCTTTATTGAACCATTTACTTCTACCCACCGATGTTGGTTCTGGAACACACAAGAACAAAGTAGGATGGTCTTTCATAAACCCGTAATACCACTTTTTGCCGGCTATTTTCTTCTCCTTATTAAAGCGATGAGTTCATTGAAATTTTTCTTAAAATTAGTAGTAGCCAATCCAAAGAAACTAGACTTGAAATTTATCATATTCAGTACTAATTCCTCTTCCATGCTTGATGACATATCTCTAGGTCTACCAAATTTTGTTGTTTTATTTAAATCTTTCAAATGTGGTCGCAGGATAGGCTTCGGTATAGTATATCTTCTACATGGTTCATTAATTTCAATTTCAGCATTCCGATGTTTCGGTAAAGCTTCGTCCATATTCTCCTCCTTCAAAGTATTGTACTTTCTCTTCGCCATATTCATTCAACTGATAAAAAATATTACTAAACAAATAAATACCCGGTCCGATAAAGGATTAATCTACAGGTATGACTTAAGCGATGAAGTCTTCAAAGTTTCAAACCGAAATCACTGACATAACCTAAAAAAATTCTATGGTTTGAGTGTGCGCAAATAATTGCCAGAGCGATTCATATGACTCATGATGTTTTGGCTTCAATTTTCAATAAAGCCTATTTGAGAGTAGCTTCAATGGATATAGCAGTAAAATGATTCGAAGTAACTGGTATTTATTCCGTAAATCCGAACGTATTCGATGACGATGACTATATGTATATATATATATATATATATATATATATATATATATATATATATATATATATATATATATATATATAGTCATCTACCGGGAGAAGATTTTCAAAACTATCAAAACTTATGAAAGCTTAAGAAACAAGGAATGCACTTTGCTATGCAACCTCATGTTCCTCATCAACTGTCATTTCGGTAAAGCTTCGTCCATATTCTCCTTCTAAGTATTGTACTTTTTGTACTTTCTCTTCGCCATATTCATTCAACTGATAAAAAAATATGAGTAAACAAATAAATACCCGGTACGATAAAGGATTAATCTACAGGTATGACTTAAGCGATGAAGTCTTCAAAGTTTCAAACCGAAATCACTGACATAACCTAAAAAAATTCTATGGTTTGAGTGTGCGCAAATAATTGCCAAAGAACGATAAAAATAGACGTAAACCTAAGGATAAATAAATAACTTAAGGATTATAATTCTTCTTTAAAAAACTTACAAATGAGTCAAGATTTTTAATAAAAACTGTGAAAAAAAACTTTTTAATCATCATTCTTGATTGATTTGTCCGTTACTTTATGATAGTTCATTTTTTAAAAAAGGAATAAAACAATTTTTTACTTTGTTATCTATCACTTTTATTACAAATATTTAATTATAAAAGTGATAGATAACAAAGTAAAACATTGTTTTATTCCTTTTTTTTAATTATCTTTGCCTCACGAAACCGGCCAGCCACCCACATGTTTTCGTTTACTCGTATGGCTAAATAGTTCAGACTTACGGCACTAAATGGTGCTATTCACAAATTTTAGACGATATAATACCGGGTACGACTTAAGCAACCTTACCCTAGTTAACATTAGGAATAAGGAGCAGTTGTCTGAAGAGTGGCAGAAGGCTATAATATACCCGATTCATAAGAAAGGAGATAAACTGAAATCCGAAAACATATCATTGTATTGCACAACCTACAAAATTCTAAGAAACGTATATAGTACTGCAAAGGATAGTACCGTATATCGAAGAAGAAATACGCGAATATCAGAGAGGGTTTAGAAAGAAATGCTCAACGATAGATACGTTATTCATAGTTCGTCAAATAATTCGGGAAACAACAGTATTTGATATTCATAGACTTCAGACTGAACAAACAGCAATAATGTACTACCAGCTTAATAATAATAATAGTTATTGCATAATAAACTAAATAATTATTTACATTTTACGTTAAACTATTTGTATTTATCTTTCTCTTAAAAGTATCCTTACGAACCTTAGGGGCAATCCAATATTAATCAAATTATATTTCGTCACACTTTAAAATAACGCGTGAATTTATGTTGCGTAGTGTTTTGCTTGTGAAATCATCACTTTACCTATTGCCAACCACCGTCGTCGCATTCTAGAAAACGTCAAAGAGTTGTCTCGTAGAAGGAGATCGGCAAAGAATACAGACAAATCGTCGTTATCAAGTGGCCGAAATCTTTCAGACTTTGTTTTATTCGTTTCGATATGGCCGTTGACACCGGACAACCAGCTTCGTTTTCGGTTCTTCCTTTAGGGTGATGAAACGGCGCGTTTGATGTCGCTGCGGCAAGATTTAAACTTAGTGGATGGCGGAATGGCATTTTTGCGTCGGCGTTTGTCATTGAGCTTCCTCCTTATCAAGTAGAAAGCGGTAGGTAAAAGAGCACGAGAATAATTTATTGTAAGAACCCTTTTCTCTTTCGAGAATCATTATTATATCATTTCGTTTCGATTTTTACGAAATATTTGTATTTATGCCAGGAGACTGCACTAACTGTCGTTCCTAACACGAAAGGAAGCATGAAACGACTGGAATATTAGCAATGAAATCATTGCTAATAATGAGTTTTATTGAAAAAATAACAATTATAACAACAAATTAATCAATGTGTATTCTGCGTCATTGTTCACGACCCATTTATTGATGCCGATGGCTCATTTATTGTGGCCTGGACTCGAAGAATTTGTTAAGGCAGCTTTTGAGGTCCTCGTCTTTGGGGAAAGTTACATCCCTCATTTGGTTGGACAGTGAGCAGAAGAGGTGAAAATAGGTTGGCGTAAGATCTGTAGAATACGACGGATGAGGAAGAACCTCAACTTCGAGATCACTCAGTGCCTTCTTAGCGATATTAGCTGTGTTGGATCGTACATTGTCATGGAGCAAGACGATCATAGGTAGCGTTCCTTGTCGGCCGTCTTATTCTTCTCCAGCATTTCCCAGTACACGAGACCTTTGCAGCCTCACCAAACGCAGATTATTTATGCTTGATTATTTCTCGGCTTGGGCGTGTCTCCTTTCTTTCTTCCTTTACTTTATATCGGCGTGGAGACACCACTGTTCAGTGACTATTCTGTAAAAGAATCGTTGCTTGCCGCCGCGTGTTGTTCAATGCCGTCGGCAGTTCATCTTCAACTGGGAGCTCCACCATGACAACGCTCCAAGCCACACCGCTCTGCGCGTCCGTGAGTACCTGGCGACAACGCTGACGCAATCCCCCTACAATCCGAATATGGCTCCGGCCGACTTATTTATATTCTCGAGGATCGAGACCGCCCTGAAAGGAATCCATTTTGGATCGATTGAAGTCGTCCAAGGCGCCGTGACGAGGGCCTTTGCCGAGGTCCCCGTTAAATTCTTCCAAGACGCGTACTGTGGGTGGCAGAGCCGCTGGAAAAAGTGTATAGATGCCCAAGAGAACTACTCCGAAGAATATTAAACGTTTGTAACGATATCTACATTAAATGTAATGATTAAAAAAATGCATTACTTTTCGTATACATACCTAGTATATACTTGGTTAAACAAAATAAAAATTAAGAAAAAATAATTGAATTGTAAAAACGGCGCAAAACTTACATAATAACCCATTAGATTATCTAATTCGGTTTATGAATGGGAGAGTTACAAACTACTATAATAATCGTGGTGGACGTTTCTTTTTATCAATATATCAAATTTAACTGAAATTTCCTTTAAATTTTCTCCAAAAAATCTACTAATTAAATGTTACATAGTACAGAATATAACAAATTATAACTTTGAAACGGAGTTATGAGAGAGAATAAAATATTCTTCTTCTTCTTCCTGTGGAGCTTTAGTGTGGGCAAAACGTCACAGTTGCTTGTGCAATGAATGCATCAAGCTGTCCATTTGTCCCACCTATGTTTATATATCCATGCCAAAGGATCAAGTCAAGTCTTAAGATCGGAGGGCCCATTGGAGGTGACTATGAATGCTCACAATCAGGATGAATTAACGAAGATCTTTTTGAAAAATGGCTTCGTCATTTTGCCAAACATATTAATGCAATGACTCAAAATCCCACCCTTCTAATTCTTGACAATCATGCCAGTCACTTGTCACTGAAAACTTATCAATATCGCCGCGAAAATGGGATCCACATGCTATCATTACCTCCGCATACTTCCCATAGAATGCAGCCACTAGACGTAATTTTTTATGGTCTACTGAAGGCAGCTTATCACAGAGAGTATGATTTATATATGAAAAACTATTCATATGACTCATGATGTTTTGGCTTCAATTTTCAATAAAGCATATTTGAGAGTAGCTTGGTGGTAAGAAACAAGGGATGCACTTTGCTATGTTCCTCATCAACTGTCGCAACGAAAACCTGCAACCAACTTTTACAAAACTGTCATACCACACAACAACAAGAAGAACAGAAGCTATCCTGAAAAAGCCAGCACGCACCTATTAAAAAAAAAATAAGACAGGCTACGAAACAAGTAAGCGAGATAGAACAACAACTCTTCAATCCATCTATCTTTAAGTCAACAAGTCCACTACCTACTTTGGAATAAAATTGAACTTTTAACACATTGGCGCGCTGAATCAAGCAAAAAAATCACATTCAAAAGACTCCAAAATAAATTAAATAACCTCGGGATAAAATCCAGAAAAGCACAGCCGCAAGCAACCAACACAGTCCACAGCATATCAAAGTATCAGCTCTCAACAGCCGAGATAAGCGTTCTAAGCAAAGGCTTCAGCTATGCAATCGCAACAAAATCAATTCCGACAGAAGAAATAATTGCAAATGTCGAAACAAGCCTATCATATTTAGATAAAAATACGGCCGAACTAATTAGAGCAGACATTCTAAGACATTCTAAGACATTCCAAAGCACCCGCAGCAAATTTAACCCCTGCAGAACATCAAGCCATCAACAAACCAAACAAAACAAAGGAAATAACCATACTACCTGCCGACAAGTGAAACGCCACCGTAGTCATAGATACTGAAGAAGACAAAAGAAAAATCAAAGAACTTTTACACGACCCCAGTTATAAAAAAGTTACCAGAGACCTCACAACATATCTGGAAAAAACGACTAAAGCCAAAATCAAAGAATCTCCAATCGACGACAGTATCAAGAAACAACTCATCCCGAGAGAAAAGTCAAGCAGATGCCCAAAACTATATGGCCTGCCAAAGATCCACAAAGCTGGGGCTCCCCTACGTCCAATTGTCAGCGCTTTCAACTCGCCATTACAAAATCTAGAGAAATTTTTGGCGAATATATTACAACATATAACAGAAAAAGTCGATTCGTACATTAGAAACTCTCAGCACTTCACAGAGACTCTAGACAAACTCACAATAGATCAAAAGGACATCATAGCGAGTTTTGACGTCAAATCCCTTTATCCGAGCATACCAATAGAAGAAGCATTGCAACTGATAGTGAAGAATGAAGACCTTCCCAACCACATAATAGATTTGGCCAGACATTGCTTAAACAATGTTTACTTCATGACTGACTAAGACATATACCGACAAACAGATGGTGCAGTAATGCGTTCATCTCTATCACCAGTAGTGGCCAACCTCTACATGATATATTTTGAAAAGATGGCACTGCAGAGCGCTGACCTCAAACCTAAACTGTGGGTCGACGACATTTTTGTCATCTGGTCCTTTGGTAAAAACGAACTTGCCAAATTTCACAGCCATTTAAATTCCGTCCACCAAAAAATACAGTTCACTTTAGAAATCGAAGAAGACAAAAAAACTCCCCTTCCTAGATGTCCTAATAACCTGGTCTCAAGATGGACGCTTACAACACACAATTTACTGGAAACCAACCCACACGAATAGATACCTAAATGCAAGGTCCCATCACCATCCAGCACAACTTCAAGGGGTTGTCAACACCTTGATTTCTCGGTCTCTCCGACTATCCGACGACATCAACCGAGAAAAAGAGCTCAAAACAATCACCGACGCTCTAAAGCAGAACGGCTACTCAGCGTATAACATAAAGAAAGCTATTAACCATCAAAACAACCAACAGAAGCCAAATGAATATGAAAATAGGCCCGTAACAGTTCTGCCGTACATCAAAGGTGTCACAGACCTTTGACTGCTTCGACGACATAATATATCAGCCGCATACAAGCCACATAAAACAATAAAATCAGTCATTAGAAGTCCCAAAGATCACATCATTCTAGAAAATCTGGGCGTATACAGCATATCGTGCGGGACTTGTAACATGGTATACGTCGGACAAACCAACGGAAGAATATCAGCCCGGCTCGAAGAACACAAATTGGCGGTTAGAAATAAACAAACCACATCGGCTCTATTCCAACACCGTCTACAAACAGGACACAAAATCGACTTCGACAGTTGCCGACAAATTGCAAATATCCCTAACTACAAAATAAGAACCATACGAGAAACAATAGAAATAGAAAAAATCGGACACCTAAACAGAAGAGATGATGTCCTCAATCTGCCAGACACGTCGAAACCAATAATTAACCGACAGACCGAAGCTCACCAGCTGCAGTCGGGAGAGCAGCTGATCACCACTGTGACACAGCAAACATCGTCCGAAGGGGCGGAGCCAACACCAGAACCAATAAGAAGTACGCACCATCACAATCTGCGACCCAGAAGAATATAAATATTAAGAGACAGTTTCCACAGCTTTCAGATGAGAAGAGAAATAAAGTGAGGTTATATCTCGAAAAACGTGGTAAAGTTGCACAATGTTACGCAATCGTTTGCCAATTTTGTAGGCGTTTTGTGCGATATTGTATAACGTGAATTAAAAAGTGACGATGGCGGATCCCAAGGGGTTCACCATCACGAAGGATGCTTTTGACGCATTGCAGCGTTCATTAGCAGCAAAAGACAAACGCATCGGGACGTTAGAAGAACAAGCGCAACACTCGAAGCAGAATAATGAAGATGCTTACCGTGAATTGGATGATCTCAGGGACGAGAATCAAGTCCAATTGGAGACGATTGAAGATCTCAAGAAAGAAATCGAAAGTTTGAGAGGACAGCTAGCTGAGGTCAAGAACAAGAACAAGCCAGAGGCTTTTCTCAAAGCCGAAGGCAGTGGAAAAAAAGAAATTACGATACGTATGGATGACGATGAAGCTGACTGGACGTCGGCATCAGAGTCTGACTATGGTCTCAGGCGTAAACACACCAAAAAACCGACGAAGAGAGTTGCGAAGCCGGGGAAAGAGGACTTTCCTCCCCTCAAGAAACCGGCTAGTGAAAGCCTTTCGCACGGCCCAGTATTCAAGAGACCAACGTCTCCAAAACAAAAGGAGAATGCCAAACGTCAGGAAGCTAGCGGAACCGCAAAGAATGCGACCCAGAAGAGCGACAAAATTCCACCGGTGGTCCTTAGAGACAAGGCGGATTATTTACAAATTCTTCGACTGTGTAAGGAGAAGAACATCAATTTTGGAACAACAACAACCAAACCCAATGGAGTTATGATCAGGCCACCAACTTCAGATGACTACAGAGCACTCACCAGTTTACTTGACGAACGACAGTACAAGTACCACTCGTTCTGCACTCCTGATGAACGCAATTTACGCGTCATCATCAGGGGTTTAGTGGAAGCGATTCCGGCAGCCACAGTGAGGGAAGAATTGCTCGGCCTGGGTTACCATCCGATCCACGTCGAACGATGGAAGACCAGCAAAGGAATGCCGATGGCGTTAATACAAGTAGTCATCCCTAAGGAGCAGAGGGAAATATTCGACTTGGAGACACTGTTCGATCAAGAAATAACAGTTCAAGGACAAAAATCAAATGACCGAATTGTGCAGTGCTACAACTGCCAACAGTTCGATCATTCTGCGAAGAAATGCCACGCAGATTCAGCGTGCGTCAAGTGTGCCGAACGACATCCATCCAGGGAATGTAAGAAGGATAAGAAGAGTCCAGCCACCTGCAGCAACTGTGGAGGCTCGCACACCGCAAGCTTCCAAGGCTGTCGGGCCAGACCAACCAGCAACCAAGCAGCGAGAAGACCAGCAAACATAACAAAAAGGGCCTTTTCAGGTCCGCCAGTCAATAAAGTTATTCCCCCACCAACCTTCGTGGGGGGGTCTCAGCGGAACACGGTTCCAGCCACCCTGCCCGCTCCACAAGCGAATAATCCATTCTCCGAGCTTGTGGGGCAACTAATGGGACAACTGGTTAGCCAATTTCAGGCCCAGATGTCCACCGCCCTCCAAACGCTCCTTGGAGGGCAGCAAAACTAATTCCGTGATCGTCGTCAACCTCAGGCAGCAGGCCCACGGGACCCGAACTTCTCGGGTTTTTCCAGCCTGCATAAGACCCTATCAGAAACCGCCATCAAAGTCCCTATGTCCCGTCTTCAGATGGCGGACTGACGGCTCCCGCTAGCCGTCAGCCCGGCATTTGGTCGCGGACTCAGTCACATTCCGATGAAGACGAAAAGTCTAAATTTCAAATTAACCGCCACGAAGTTCCCCTGGACTTCGAGAAAAAAAAACAATAATCTTAGATCAAACTTACCCTTTTCAGTGGGTAAGTTTGATATCATATCACAAGAGGTAGATAGAGCCTCAAAAAGGGATAAAGTCAGTACCCGTTTCGGGATAAATAATTCGAACAAGGGTAAGGGCCTCTTCGGCCAACCCGAAAACCAGGGTGAGAAAGCGGTGCGGTCCACAGCTTTCAGTCTTCAGACAAGCATTGAGAATGCCAAGTGTGACCTTGGCGAATCAGTTCCTATTATTGAAGACAACTTAGACTTAATATAATGAATAATAACATAGCAACCAGCATTTATTACTACACATATTACGAATGAAACAGAAGCTATTTCTAGTTCTTCACGTAGACGTAGTATTTTGAAAATCTTAACTCCACTGCCTCAAAAAAAAATCAGAAAAATTAAAGGGCATTCCAAGAAACAACACTCACAAATATTGACTGCCACTCTCTGTAAGGCAGAGTTAGAAGAAAAGGAGCGGAATAGAAGTTTACAAGATAATAAAGACAACAATCAAAAAGGAAAAACCTCAGCAAATAGAAAAACTATCAAGAGAAGAGTGTTCATTTCCATCAACTATGACGAAGTTCTTTTAGCACAATTATGTAATGATGACGATTATGGTCACATGGACACAGACAAAGAAAATTATAATACTGATGCTGTTAATGGCCTCTGCACAATATGTGGAGAATTCGGCCGGGACAAGGAAATATGGTTTCGTTGTTATAGTTGTTCCAGCTGGATCCATAAAGAGTATACTGGTAAAGACACTGCTGAAAATTTCATTTGCGACTACTGTTAAAATTAATAATAATAGTAATATTTTTATTCAGAGATAAATACTTGTACTCGACTCGTATATCAGCTATTATTTATAACGTACGATTATCAAACCGAGCCACGTTATTCTCAGACCAGTATGATAATGCCGGAATTAAAGATTGCGTTAGAAGTTGGTTGCCACGTAAACTCTCTTATTAATAATCAAGTTTGAAGTTTGAGTTGTTCTGTTTCATACCAGTAGAATATTACAGCTATAATCCCTTAAGGGCACGGTATTATCCAATCCTCCCCTATAATTCAGATTATATATCATTTCAATCGATGACACTAGTAGTTTTCTTTAAATTAAAAAAATGTCGTTATTTTTCCAACATACTGTGTACTTCAATGTAATAGCAAAAACTGGACGAACCTTTACATCAACCCAACAAAAACAATACACCTAGAAGCCAAAACATAAACAGTACCATATTTTTATACTCACTTCGATGTTATACTGAAATATATTTTGCAATTGTAGATTTATTTAACGAAAATAAGTTTACTGACACATCTGAGTTTCTCTCGCATTCCTCTTGAATGTCATCTTCCCAATTATCACAAGATTAATACCACACACTTTCATGTGAATATATTTTATTGATATCAAATTACCAGGTGATAATGATTGTAAATCAACACGGTTTGGTTATTTGTAATTTATACAGTCGTAAATATTTCAACGGACGTGTATATTTCGTACTGTTAATTTTGCTTGTACTTCACTTTGTAGTTTATAATTTTCATCAAATAGCGATTTTTGGAATCACCAACATGATTATCTCTATTAATATCTAATAAAATAAAACATGAATAGTTATAGAATTAAGGAATTTGATTTTTTTACGGATGTGAGGTGATCGAAAATATCAATGAAGGTCAATCCAACATCTTGCTTGACGACTTTGAATCCGCGGATGACAAATGTCTTATTTCACATCGATAAAACGATATGGTCCATGTACTAAACAGACTTGCAACGGAAGGTCAGATAATTGGCCTGAAAATTAATGTGACAAACATCAAATCGCTCAGTATCAACAGTAGATATTTTACCCCTCTGATCATCAACGGATTACCCATAGAAGATGTGGGGAGTATATCATACTTGGACAGCGTTCTTACAAAAAATCGAAGTACACATCATGATGTTAGAAGCATAATATGAAAAACTCTGACATCTGTGCAGTGCACCAAAAGATAACACGAGATAGCACTTCGTAAGTGACAATGGATTCGGAACATGTTGCGAATATGCGTTCGGAATATGTTGATAATTTGGCGAATACATCGCTCGGTTGGGCGATTATGTGCTCCATAAAATTTACGAAGTGCAGAACACTGATTTGAATTGAACATCATCAGCCCGTGTCGATCCACTGCGGGATAAAGGCCTCTTCAGCATATTTCCAACTTTCACGGTCCTGGGCTTTCCTCTGCCACTCTGGTCCAATATACTTAACGATGTCATCAATCCATCGTGCTTTCGGTCTTCTTCGCGGATGTTTGCGATCAAGCGGTATCCACTCCAGGATTGCCTTGGTCCATCTGTCATCCCATCGCCTCGCTATATGGCCTGCCCATCTCCATTTCAATTGCTTTACTCTACAAGGATGTCATAGACATTCGTTTGTTCCCTGATCCATGCGCAGGGCTTTCTGCCTCGTCTTGTAATGCCCAGCATACATATTTCATGTCCTCTCTGTGCTACCCGAAGTTTTTGAATTGTTTGCGATGTGAGTGTCCAGGTTTCACTTCCGTATGTCATAACGGGTGGAACGGACATAACAGATCGAAGACTTTTCTTTTCAGGCAAAGTGGGAGTCTGCTCCTAAACACAATGTTGAGCCTGCTAAATGCCTACCAGCCACATTTAACACACCGTTCCACCTCCCGGGCAGTATTCCCCTTGATTGAAATCCTCTGCCCAATATATATAAAGCTGTCCACAATCTCCAAATCCCTTCCTAAAACTGAAATTCTTCTGTCCTGAGCGAAGTTATTGAACATACCCTGACTCTTATTCAGGTTTATTTTTAAGTCAAATAGTTCGCCAGCCCTTTGCAGTTCTTGTATCCGTCTTTGCAGCTCCTCTGGGCCTTGTGAAAGGAGAACGATATCATCTGCAACTCTAAGATGGTTTAAGTTTGCACCATTGATCTTTACACCATCCTGTTCCCAATCCAGTTTACGGAATGCTTCGTCAAGGCCAGCTGAGAAAAGAATATGCGATATTGCGTCACTCTGCCGTACACATTAATTTGCCCGTTCTGCATTAATTCCCACTTCAAGATTATCAAGGTGAATTGTAGGTGTAGCTCCATCATATATCGATTCTAATAGGTTTACATATGCTTTATCTACACCTTGGCTAAGCAGTGCATCCATTATTGCATGCTCTGAGATAGAGCCACATGTTTTTTCGTAGTCGATAATAGCCAAGCACAGTGGCATGGTGTATTCGTTGTGCCTTTCTATGGACTGCTGAACAACCTGAATGTGATCCATTATACTGAATCCATTTCGTCATTCAGTTTTATTAATATTCGTTTTGAAATTATCTTAATGAAAATTTTGTACATTACGGATAGGAAATTTATTGGAGATAGTTCTTTAAATCTTCCTGTGCTGCCTTTTTATGTAAAAGGATCACTTCTGCATTTTTCCATAAGTCATGTAGTTTTTACTCTTTGAGTCATTTTGAGTATAATTTTGCCAGTGTTTTATGTAACGTCCGGCCACCAGCAGTTTGTCACACAACCATTTAGACAACACCCTTTATTTTATGCTTCAACTGTAGTTTCCTTTAACTCAAATAACCGCATTATATCATCTCTAAAATGTCCAACATTAAGGATCATTCTCAAAAATCTGTATAAATTTAAATTCCCATATGCCACTCTCAAAGACAGGTATTTAAGACAGGCACAATATAAGTTTTGTACCTAGTGTGATTACTAAATTAATATAAAATTAATCCTATCCCATCAAGATTATTCTCTAATTCCCAACACATCGATTCTTTTACCGCCCAAGTATTTTAAATTTTCCTTACATAATCAATATTCAAATGTTAAAAACCTTAAACACTTTAAACAACGTAATTAAAATTAATTTAATCTTTTGAGAAGAGACCGAGATGTATCCTTCAACTGTTGTGAAATGCGTTCTTCAACGCCAACGGCTCGTCGAAACGTTATAGATTATAGATGGAGCTGATAAAGAACGAGCTTGGCATCAGTTTTTTTTTCTCTCATAATCAAACGACCTTATTGCTTATTTTAATAACTCATCTATGGCTATTAAGATAATTTATTCGTGTAGATTATTTTCTTACGTGTTCTAATTTTATTTTCGATCGACAGAAGCTGAATGAACGATAGTACAGATAACAAGATCATGTCTGAATTAATATCAGCTTGGTCCATAAGTTTCTGCGTGTTTTTTGTTTGTAATTTGCTGATCAAAGTCGTTAAATTTGTTTATGTGATATCACAAAACGGTTTTTAAATTGTTTTTTCTTATTTTGTTAGGCGTTGATAGATTCGAATAGGATTTTTTAAAAATTGAAACAAATTAAAATATCAATTTTCTTTTTTTAATTCTTTTTTTAATTCTTTTTTTAATTCTTTTTTTAATTCTTTTTTTAGACACTTCATTAGGTAAGTAGTACGCTTCATAGGTAGTAGGTTAGCAATTAGGTTTAATAAATAAAACATACGTTAGTTTTAAAATTAGGTTACATCCCCTCCTGATGATGCTAACGTGGTTACCGAAACGTGCGTCGAGAAATTTAAAACAGTAATTCGGTGTTTAGTGTTAAATCTCTTTGAGTTTAAAATAAAGTACATTAAATTGAAAGAGATTTGTTACTAAACATCAAATCTCTTGTTGTTTTCATTCAAAGTGTTGGAAGTATAGTCTGACATCACGATGTTGCAGCATTTCTCCGAGCATGGTAAAATTTAACTGTCAATCAATTCTTAAAATTTTTGGGACTTGTATTAATTTACAAAAAAAATAAATAATTTTGAACACAATTTTCGGTTTTTAATTAATCTCAAAAATGTACAAGGGAATGTTCGACTAGTTCTATGATACTCACAGCTTTATGTGAAATGTTTCAGTGTAGAGGCACTACATTTTTTATAAAGATATATGATATTGAATGGAATACTGTCCTGTCTTAGAAAGCCAATTATAAGTAGCAGAATCTACTTGAAAATTTAATGCAACATACACATAAAGTGAAAAAAAGACAAGACGGGACTAGAGCTAATCCTTTTACAATTAACCACTGTTCCGTCTATTTTATGGTTTAATGCTGGTAAGTTTATGGTGTATGTCGTATTTGTCCTTTTTCGGGGAAAATAGATATGTGCATTATTTATACTTTTGCGTCCAAGGAACTATATAAGCTTAATCACATGTCGCAATTGATGTAGCTATTTGACCGCAGAGTTGCACAAACTTAGAAAACACTTAGAAAAAAATAGAAAACACAATCTTCTATGAATTATTCTTAAATACATTGACTTTATGTGCGAATTTAATTAATAATTAAAATTATATTTCACTTATATAACAGTTTGAATACAAATATTCCCTAGAATGTTTTTAGCCAAATTATTTTGAAATTATGATTGATTTTCATATTTCACATTTTATTTGATTCAAACTTTTATGCAGATTTAATCCACCAGGTGTAGCGGTTAAAAATTCATATTTTTTTCTTATAAATACACGTTTAATTTGGGAGAAAGATAAGAAATGCAATATTCAAAATATGGGCCATCGCTAGCTGCACATTTTTCCCATCTTTCTGGCAATTTGTGGATGCTCTCTCAGAAAACCCGTATTTTTTGAGGTGGTCCAGTCATCTAGTCATTTTCCGACCTCTTCTTAATTGTCGAACTGTTTCATAGATTGTTTTTATCAATATTTATGGAAATGTCTGCTCAACAATTACAATTGTTCTACAAGGCAGTGTTGTAATGAAAGTTTTAATATTAACATGATGAATCTATTCTAAAAGCATATATTGAGGTAGTTTCCTGTTCAGTCTTGTATGTATGTTTCTGCGTCTTAGTTGATAATGTTCAGTGCTGCGAGATTGCTCTACCCTCTGATGAAAGATGATCGTTAGATTTTTAATATACTCTGACATTGTTAGTAGTTGTTGGTTTTATGCAGTTATGGGTAATATTTTGTTTTGAAGGGCCAGCATTATGTTTACATTGGTAGACGATGCGTTGCATTGGTACATAATGCATGCATAAAAGATGAAAGGCCGAATTAGTGACTTGTATAGTAATAAGGTGCATTCTGTTTTTAATGAGGATCTCCTGTTGATAAAAAGGTATGGTTGAGAGAGTCTGACATACCCTTTGTTGGGTTTGCTATTTAAAAATCAGTATCGACAAGTGCGCTGAAGAAATTTTTACTTTAAGGAGCATCAATAACCCTCCGATAATTTACATAAATTAACATCCAAAAGGTCGAAAGCAACAAACTCCATTTTTTCTGCTTATCACTTGGTTAAGATAAATCCCAGGGTGATCACAACGATTCACAAACCCGGCAAACTGAAAGATTCGCAAAGCTCAGCATCTAGAATATTCTTCGTCCCAGTCGCGTTTCCCAGCGCTTTGGGCGTGCTCCGAAGTCAAGCCAGATTCTCTAAAAATCTATTAACTTTGTTGTTACTTGTTTCGACTTAGGTTCATCTCTTCAGTCAGACCAATAACCATGAGACAAGGTAAATTAGGCAAACGGAGAAAACCGAATGTTTAGAACAAATTGACTTTGTAGATAACCTTCAAATTGCTTGAAGTTTGGTTATCGCAAGTTCAATATTATGTTCTTTGATTAGAATAGATGTGTCATCTACAAACATAAGGAGAGAGGCTTCTGTTTCTGGTATGTCGTGTGTATGTATGTTAAAAAGAATTGGGCCCAGTATACTCTCCTGTAGAACGCCGGCTTTAATTTTTCTAATAGTGGATTTTAACAGCTACACGATGGCTTATATGACGGCTTTCATTCGAGATTTTCTTTTGATTCAACAAAATAAGTAGTACAGGCCGCAAATGCTCTTTATTTAGCTCGAAACTAGACAAAATTTTACGCTAATTCAAAATTATATAAACATCAATGGTATTTTGAAAGGTACTATTCGTAGTAACAAAATGATACAAGAGATTGAAGAGGTGAAGAGAGAGATACAAGAGGTGAAGCGATTCTTAATTCCGGCGCCATCTCAACAAAATTAAGAATTATCAACGGCCACACCTAATGCGTGTGTGTGGTTCATTGTTTTTGACAATACCCTCTGACCAACTTTCTATTATTTCTTTTTTAGAATGAGGATAATTTTGAAATCCAATAATCTTCCGGTGCAGTTTTGATAGTTGTCGGAGTAGGAACAACCAAACCTAACAATTTTTTTTTATTTTGTTGGTTGATTCTGATTCTCTAATCAGTTTTGAAATTTTTTTGAATCAGTCATGTTTAGTTTATGAATCTGAATATAATAATATACAGCACTACAGCAGCGGTTTCAGAATGTCATATTAAATAATTTCGGTAAAATTCCACCGTACTGACAGCAACACCTTAATTGGGTGAATACTTTGTTTTGGATTGGACAAAGATGGTTTCCTGGTGTTAATAATTGTTTCTTTTTTAAAGAGATTGCTGCATAGAACCCACAGATCTCTGCCTAACATGAACAAAGGTGCACTGGAGATGGTTACAAGCTGAAGTTTGTCTTCAACTAAAAGCTGATTCCAACATTATTTCTCTTTGCACTCTGTTCGGTTGTTTAAAGACAACTGTATTGTGGACCTTGACGTTTTAAGATTTGTGATAAATTTCCGTATGGTTGGTGTTCCAGCCAGAAAAACTCCTGTGGTTACAGTTTAACCTAACAATTAAATTATTCTGTAAGTTATAGATCGGTCACTAAGTCGCCGGTCAGACAAATAAACACACTTTTTTTGCAAATTTCGACTTTATTCATCAATATGTTCTCCTTGAAGAGCAATACAATCAATCCAACGCTTTTCTAGCATTTCTACACCTTTTTTATATAATGATTTCCTTTTCTTTTCTCTTGCCTTCAAAATATCCATCAGTTTCGCCAATTACCTTTTCATTGTAGTGAAATTTATATCCAGCGCGCATTTTTGAAAATAGGGGCCAGATCTGGAGAATATGGTGATTGTGGAAGCAATTCGAAATGCAATTCATGTAATTTAGCCATCGTTGCCGACGGTTTGTGACACAGTTTCTTAATTAAACTTTTTTGTTTGTTTGAAGCCTTTTTTGCTATCTCGTCCTTCTTCTTGGTGGTGCTTCCAAAAGCACCAATAACGCTATGTAATATTCGCTATTGATGTTTTTACCTTCCTAAAGATAATCGATGAATAATATCCCATTCGCATTCCAAAATGCAGAGGTCATAACCTTGCCTGCCGATGGTTGTGCTTTTAATCGCTTTCACCGACACTTGTTCACTCAGTTGACTGCCGATTTGACTACAGAGTATAGTGTAGCATCCATGTTTCATTCATTGTCAGATACCGCATGCAAAAATTATTTTTATGTCGCTTAATAGCTCCAAATAATTGCTCAGAATCATCAATACTTTGTTGTTTTTAGTCCGCTATGAGCAAACACGGTACCCATTTCGATAGCTAGTTACGCATTTATAAATATTCATGCAAAATGGTGTAAACATTTTCTTTCAATATCGTAATGATATCAGCTCGAAGCAGATTTCGATATCAGATATCAGATTTCGAATAATAACGAAAAACTTATATTTACATATTATCATCATTATTCAATCATTGTCCATTCACTGCAGGATGAAGGTCTCTTTAACATGTTTCCAACTCGTGAGGTACTGAGCTTTGCTGTTATTTGGGTTCAATATAACTGATGATGTCATTACCCACCGTGCTTTCGGTCTTCTTCGTGGACGTTTGTGATCAAGGGGTATCCAGTTCAGGATTGCCTTGGTCCACCTGCCTCACATTCCTTCGCTATTTGGCAGCCCACCTGCATTTCAATTTATTTAATGATGATCCAACCTATCGTTACTTTTCTGATCCACGTGCAGGTCTTTCTATCTCGTCTTAAGTTGAAGTTTTATTTTAGCGTTTTGCACCACCTCATCTGGACGTTCAGCGCGATCAGCATCATCGATGCTTGTACGACAACGTTTAAATTCAGCATACCAATCAATTACGGTTGATTTTCCTGCGGCAGAATCCGGGCAATTAAGCCATTGGTTTGCTTCAATGGTATTTTTGTTCATCAAAAAGCAATGCTTAATCAACACACAAAATTCTTTTTTTTTTTCATTGTTTTGAGAGTAACAAAACTAGCGTCTCTTAAAGCAAAAGGTTGGAACAATCGATCACTGGTATGGATTTTTCGTAAATGACACCATCTTTATGTCAGACCGGGAACTTATTAAATATTGACTTACTGACACACTGGCTGTGTGTCAATCAGTAAATCTATGCACAATATTTACTAGTAAACTATTTTTTTTCTGTACAACTGAGTAGTTTTTCATGACTTTTTCCGTCGGTAACGGTGCTTTTAAAGTTTCTTTATCATTTTCTCACAAAATAAAACACAGGTACAGGTAGAATTTATAAAAGAAAAATGACATTTTAACCGAATCGTATCTATCAGTCGCATCTCGCCTCTCGCATACATCTAAAAGCGATAAATTTGTCACACGATGGGACGGACCGTAAACCACCGCAATGTGAGAGCCTCCGTCTCAGACCCGTACAGGACACTTCCATCTAATTACCATTGTTTCTTTGGAAGGTCAGTTTTCCACGAAGCTGTACTCGATGTTAGACGAGCGATAAAACACCGAAAGAGACACGGGTGGTCCGGACTGATCCATGGGCAACGTTTCGATGTTCATTAGTTAAATGTTTTTGGCAGTGGCGCAAAATGAAAGATCACGACACGATAGAATTGTGCCACCCATCGAGTTGTCGAGATGGTATTTCTTTTCTTTTGGATCGATTCATTTACACTTGATGAATTAATACATGAAAACAAAAGCAGTGTCCTTGTCTAATAAAGGGTCTTTCAAATTGATCAGTTTTTAAATTCTTGAATAAACACACACCACACAGAATTTGCCTTGATTAAAAAAAAATATAGATAATTGAAGCATAGTGTATAACATTTAAATACGAAAGACAATATCTCCCAAACGGCCACCTCTTACAGCTCCACGGACGGTCACTCTTGTCAAGATTTGGAATAGTAATCAATGTCAATGGCTCGAATAATTTCATTCTTTAGTTCAGGAATCGATTGTGGATTGTTCTTATAGACTTGGCTTTTCACGTATTCTCAAAGAAAATAGCCCAACGGTGTCAAATCAGATAATCTTGGTGACCAATTAACATCATCGTTTCTTGCAATAACTCATCCAGGAAATGTTTCTCTCAATAAATCAATTGTTTTATTAGCAGAGTGAGGTGTAACGCCATCCCATCGCAACCACATATCCTCCAGATCAATATTATTCAATTCAGCCCCCAAAAATCCAGTTATCATCTCACGACATCGAACACCATTCACAGTTACAGCTTCACCAGCAGCATTATGAAAGAAATACGATCCAATTACACTTCCTGACCATAATGCACACCAAACAAAGGTGACTGACTCGTTTATGATGTAAAAGTTTCTCATGAATCAATCATGGATTTTCCTCACCCCAAATGCGCCGATTTTATTAATTAACATAAATAAATTTGTAGCCTATACAGTGACTTTAGGCGAATGTAGGGATTTTGGATGCTTATGTGTTTCGAGTTCGTTGTACTCCAGTAATGCAGTTCTACTTATTTATATAACTGTTGATAGGAAAATGAGTGTTGAGAAGAAAATTTTGTAAAATTCTTGCACACACAACGCACGGTCTGCTCTCGAAAAAGGCTCCATACCAACTAAATATCTAAACCCCGGGCTATCGATGAACAAGCCGCTGTTTCTGGCAGTGTTGATGAAGATCTAAATTTATCAATTCGTCGCTGTTCGCAGGTAACTGGGCTTTGTTATTCGACTACATAGATTATTTAATTCCGAATTTGAGTGGTACTGATCTAAACTTGGTGAACTGAATCTTACTGAATCTTACCTGGTGTACTCAACTTAAACTTGGTGATGTATTCGCCGAATTATCGGCAAATTCCGAACGTATTTCACGCTTCCCGATTTCAAAACAAAAACAAGACAAAAAACCGTACGTTCTGAAGAAAATATCGCCGCTGTTTCTGGCAGTGTTGATGAAGATCCAAATTTATCAATTCGTCGCTGTTCGCAGGTAACTGGGCTTTGTTATTCGACTACATAGATTATTTAATTTCGAATTTCAGTGGTACTGATCTAGAGGAGATGTTTCAGCAGGACGGGTCTACATGACATACAGCCAACTCAACAATCGATTTATTGAGGGAACAATTCGATGGGAAAATTATTTCGAAAAATAGACCAGTTAATTGGCCACCAAGATTATGTGAGATAATACCTTTAGATTATTTTCTTTGGAGTTATGTTAAATGTCGATAAACTAGCAACTATTGACGTCTTGAAAGCCTACATAACTTGGGCATAACGGAATGTGCTTTGTCAGAAGTAACTGCGGTGGACATTTGTCCGAAACTGTTTTAAAAAATTAATGCTTGTAGTGTTTACAAATTATCAGCCGCTACATGTAAGATCATTTTGAGCGAGTCTTATTTAAGAACGCACTGGTATCGTGGAGAACAAGGCCGGGATGTCTAATTTCACATCTCGAGCTGTGCAGACGTCTCCAATCCGCACCCTTCCCTTCCATCAGAGGTATGTAGATTAGCTGGCCAAGCCATGCTTAGGGATATTTTTTTTTTTTTTGGTATTCTTGTAGAGGGTTTTATGACCTGGTATAGAGAACCCGGTCAATTAGGAACCAGGCCGTTATAGAACTAGTATAGAACTAGAACTATTTCGGAGCCCAGCCATTATCAAAACCAGGCTAATTGGGGCCACTTTGTGAAGTACTCGGTCAATATAGATTCCAAACCTTTTGGGGACCCCCGCATTAGTGGCGTGGATTTATGTCCTATGTGTTGTTTTTTGAGATTGTGCTAGTGTTCATTAAATGTACAGGGTGCGGCAGAATGACCTCCCCGATTTTAGTTGGACATCGCTGGTATCGGAGTGGGGGCGCCGCAGTTGTGAGTGCGTCGAGGCACGGCTACACGCATGCCGTTTCCAGTCTGCATCATGACTTGGTTGGGAGTGCACTGCGCATTCGTCGTCGAGGAGTTCATTAGAAATGGCGATTCGCCGATATTGACGCAGCGTGCCTTTCGCACCCGCTTCGCGCTCGGGCGACATGACCCCGTTCCTGATAACAAAACCATTGGTGTTTGGGTGTCAAACTTCAGAGAGACCGGTTCGGCATTAAAAAAGAAACCTCCTGGCAGACCTCAAACCGTAACAGGACTGGAAAATGTGGCCGCTGTCAGAGCTTCGGTTGAGCGGTCATCCCGGCGATCTGCACGAAAACTCGCGGCAGCGCTGCAGTTATCTGACCGAAGTGTTCGCAGAATTCTACACCGAGATCTCAAAATGCATCCTTACAAAATTGCAGTTACACAGGAATTATCTGAAACGAATTGGGAAACCCGTAGGACTTTGTGCCAACAGCTTCGAAACCTTCCTCGCCGAAACGTTTTGATCTTTACGGATGAAGCTCATTTCTACCTTTCAGGTATGGTCAATAAACAGAATTTCCGTTACTGGGCAGAAAGTAATCCTCGAGAACTTCATCAACGCCCACTCCACAGCCCAAAGATTTCGTTATGGTGCGCTGTTCACGAATTTGGAGTATGGGGTCCGTACTTTTTTGAAGAGAATGGTGTCACTGCAACGGTGACTTCTGATCGCTATTGCGCATTACTGGAGAATTTTCTCCGGCCCAGATTGGCTGATCTTTATAATGAAGATGGACAAGAAAATGTGTGGTGCCAGCAAGATGGCGCAACAGCCCACACATCTCGTCGTTCACTTGAAATTTTAATTTTTGTTTCCTGGACATGTAATCTCCTTGCGTGGCGACATTGGCTGGCTTCCTCGTTCTCCGGATTTGTCCCCGTGCGACTTCTTTCTGTGGGGCTTAAATCTTAAATCGAAGGTATACCAACGTTGTCCACAAACTTTGAATGCACTTAAGGAGGCGATAACCCAAGAAATTGCGACGATTCCCCCTGAAATGTTACGCCGTGTAATGGAAAGCTACCGAGAGAGGCTCAATCAATGTATCGATAATGGAGGCCGCCACTTGAGTGATGTCATGTTTAAAACATGTTAATTTAAAACTGCGTTGTACATACTTTTCAGAAATATATAGATTTGTTTTGCATCTTTGTTGGTTAGGTTTTTATTAGAGTTCCAAATGGGGGAGGTCTTTCTGCCGCACCTTGTATAAAATCATTTGAGAGTTTTTATCTAAAATATATTCTTTTCCAATTTTAGGGTCTATTAATACATCAAATAATTCAACAAACTGGGTGGCGCCTTTCTTACGTGCCGCATTAACTCGTCCGGGACCTACGCCTACGTAACTTCGGCGAACGGTAAAAAAAATTTTAGAAAAATTTTGTCGAAAATTCGAAAAATTTTGGTTACATGCTATTGAATATTATTTCACATAAAATAAATAATTTCAAGGCATCTAATTTGGTTATCGTTTAATTTTAAATTAAAGTACGGGCGCACTAATAAAATTTCCCTATATTTATTAAAATCTTTATTTATGATACTAAATTGAGTGTTATCTTTTAATTGTTCTCTAATCTAATTCTAATTCTTTGTGGCCAAATATGATATAGTTACACAAACTTGTATAATTCAAAGATTGGTTTAGATCCTATCAATTGTGTACTGCTTTTTCATTTATATGTAATTTACGTTTATATCACCTCTGATATGTATTACCTCGCAAATACATTACTATTATTGTTATTATTAAAATATATGAATCAAACTGAATGCTCAATGGGAAATAGCGAATGATCGAGTGGTTACCTGGTCGCACCACATTATTCGTACATGAATAAACACTATTTGTCAAATTTCCATTGATTTCTTACAAATAGGTACATTGTGAAAATAATGATAAATATCTAATGGAATGTTAATGTCATTTTATTTCAGGTAGAGTGATCACATGTTTATATAAAGAGTTATCAAATAATAAAAATACAATGGTTAAGATATCGTGATTTTTTTTGTAAATATTAATTCTTGGCTTTTTTATATAAAAATAATTTCAGGTAAATGACCTGATTAACAAAAAATTCTATTCTCTATATCAATTTTTGATCACCTTTCCACATAAATCTGTATTTATTTTATCCAATGACACGAATAATGTTGGTTTTAAGGTGAGTGTTTGTGGTTTATTGCTGTGAACCAATGATTTCATATATCCCCAGAGAAAGAAGTCCGATTGAGTTATATCGCATGATCTTGGTGGCCAGGTAACATCGGCATTCCTCGTGTCATTAAATTTATTGTGTCACTAGATGTGCACCATCTGGTTGAAACTACATTTCATCTAGATTATAATTACCTAATTTATGCCAGAAAAAAAAAGATTTTCTGTATCGTTCTTCATTGACAGTAACTGCATTTCCATTTTCGTTTTCAAATAAGTACGGTCCAATTACACCTCCAGAACATAAACCACACAATTATAAATTTTTGTTGATGTAAAGGTGTATGCAAGAACAACATGTGGGTTTCTTCACTTCAAATGTGACAATTTTACTTATTTACGATGACAATTTTAATCAAACGTTAGCTACATTCCTGAAGATGATTTTTTCTTCAATCTGCAAGATTTCTACGCAACAAATGGTAATTTAATATGAGTTCTTGGATTAACTAAAATTTATATGCCTTGAAATGCAAATCTTTATGAAGACTATCCCATACAGTTCATAGGAGAGTCTTGAGTGCCTTGAGTACCTTGAGTGCGACGTGTAATTGACTGTTCCGGATTTTTATTTTGGTTCACTTACATGGCACTTTGGTTCACAGTATCAATGATTTCAACAATATGTTTAAGTTTTTGACGTATTGAATTCTTAGTATCATAAATACTGCTATTTCGATCGAATTTTTGGATTCAATTACGAATAGTAATTGCTGTAAGTCGATTACTAGATTAAATCTATCTAACAATATTTTTCTATTATCTAAACTTAGCTGTTTGGTAAATGCATGTCCAACGACGTGCTCCAGAGTACAAGATCACCTCGATATTGTCATGGTTTTCCAGTCTCTTCTGTTTGCAAACCCCTTGATCTCATCTTCGACCATAAGCACTTCCAGGTCTTGATGAATGTCTTCATTTCGTATGTACCACGGGGCATTAATAACGCTACGAAGTACTTTATTTTGAAATGCCTGAACGACTTTTATATTGGATTTCTTGATGCATTCGCAAGTCCACATCAGCTTCAGGATTTGCTTATAATTTGAAAAGCAGTTTATTGTGTATTGAAAACACATAATGGCGCCCTTAGCCAATACATTTTTCTTAATTTGGGACCAAGTTGCTCACGTTTCTTCTTAACAGTAACATCCACTGGCATAAATAACTGTTAAAACAACTGAGCATCAAATATGACACCATCAAATCTTCAAGGTCATCATCAAGAGCATCAAATCTTCAAGGTCACCCTTCAACGCATGCGCAAATATTTTACAAAAATATTTTTGACGAGTAACGCCATCTTCATGTTGAGGCTGGAAACTTTTCAAATTACCCTAGTGCTTTTGCCCTTCTCCAATACCATAATATTTTATTTTGAAATAATGTTGACGTATTTCTAATTGTATCAAATGCCTCTACAATTTTTTTGCCAGCTTTTCTCTAATGTTCGTTTTGTTATCATAATATACGTCTCGTTAAAAATACTCATATTTATTTTACGTTTTCAAACGTCAGACAAACACAACAAAATACTACATACATAAAAATTCAACTAAAACCGCTTATGATAACCGAAGAAACTTTCCAGACAACCCAATAAACATCACTGTCTGTTAAAATTTTCACGCGACAAAAGATTTGAAATTTGGAACGATCTGAATGGCACATCAATGGAGGTATGGGTAATGGGTATCAATGGAGATCGGAAGTGGTCCACGACCTCAATCCGAATTTTGCGCGAAGGATTTCGATACTTTCGGCTCGATTGAGATGTAATTGGTTCGAATTTTGCGTGTCGATATAACTGATAGCTCTTCGAGATAGCGGCGCATTGATTTTGCTTTGTGTTTGTCAGTAAAAGTTTTTTTTTGATACAGTTGATAGTGAAATTCAGTATCAGACAGTACGCGTGGAACGTCTGATACAGAGTGAGTCTCTAATATTTATAGAATAAAATCTATACAGTGTGAATCTTGAACATTTATGAAACAAAGGAGAACTGATTTGAACTTACGGCGGTTTGAGCTGGCAGACGAGGAGATTCACCTTGAAAATTATTGTCTTAGCATTAGTCTCATTATTTGAAGCCGTCTTCAAGTGAGCCAATCCTTCAGATTTGGGAAAAGAAGATAGGTGCTGAGATCCAAATCTGGTGACATGCGTCGTATGTGGGAGCAATTTAGATTGTAGGTCATGAAATTTTACAGCAACAACCTGAGACGTATGTTCTGGATCATTATCCTAGTAAAATAATGCTTTCCTTTTGGTCAGATGTGGATATTTAACATAAACAGCACCTTTCAATTGTTGAGTTGTGAAGAGTAATATTCCCCGATGATACTCCTGCTTTAAGAGTCGTACAGTGACCGTAGATTTACGTACTCTTACACCAATATTTGAACTGTTACTTCATCAAGCCATCAAATAGCGAGTCCATGTTTCATTTACTCTTATAACATTGTGAGTTTTTGTGGGTGATTGTCACACATTTACATTGACCACATTTAAATTCAGCAGCCCACTTTTTATCGTCGACGATATAGGGGAAGAATTTTTTGAAGTGGAATTTCCCACCCCATAACAAAGCAACTTATCGCACGCATCTAAATTGCTCAATTTTGTTTGTGAAAAAATATATGTACGTCGTATCTTAAAATCGAGTTCGGAGCACAGGAAGATTTAAAATCTATCAGTTATGTACAAAGTTTTCACCAAGATAATATCTAAAAGAATATTAAGAACACTGAATGACGCAAACCAAGAGACCAGGCAGGATTCAGAAGTGGATTCCGTACAATGGACCACATCCAGGTTGTCCAACAGACCATAGAAAGGCACAATGAATACACCATGCCACTGTGCTTGGCTTTTATTGACTATGAAAAGGTATTTATTTCAGTATCAAAGCAAGCCATAATGGATGCATTGCTTAACCAAGGGATAGACAGAGCCTATGTGAACCTACTGAGATCCATGTATGAGGAAGCTACAGCTACAGTTCATATGGATGACTTTGAAGTTAAAATCAACGTAGAACGTGGTATATGGCAGGGTGACTCAATATCGCCTGTTCTTTTCTCAGCCTGCCTTGAAGAGGCATTTCGTAATCTGGATTGGGAACAGCAGGGAATAAAAATCAATGGTGCATATCTAAGCAATCTTAGATTCGCGGATGATATCGTTCTCCTTTTACCAGCCCCAGATGAGCTACAAGAACACATACGAGAGGTGCAAAGGGCGGGAGAACCAGTTGGTTTAAAAATAAACCTAAAAAAGAGTCAGGTTATGTTTAACAAATTTGCTGTCAACAGAAGAATTTCTATTTTAGGAAGTGATTTATTTATATATATATATATATATATATATATATATATATATATATATATATATATATATATATATATATATATATATATATATATTGGGCAAAGTATTTCAATGGAGGGTTATACCGCCCGGCAGGTGGACCGGCGGGTTAAGTGTGGCTGGCAGGTATTTGGCCAGCTCAATATAGTATTTAAGAGCAAACTCTCACTTTATCTAAAGAGAAAGGTATCAGTGCGTGCTGCCTGATTTGACATATGGAAGTGAAACATGGACACTCACATCACAATCAGTTCAAAACCTTCGGGTTACACACAGGGGAATGGAAAGGTGAATGTTTGGAATTATAAAGCGGGACAGAAAAACCTGCATATGGATCAGAGAACAAACGAAGGTATGTGACATCATTGGAAAAGCGAAAGAATTGAAATGGAAGTGGGCAGATCCATGTTTCACTTCCATATGTCAAATCAGGCAGCACGCACTGATACCTTTCTCTTTAGATAAAGTGGGAGTTTGCTCTTAAATACTATATTGAGCCGGCCAAATACCTGCCAGCCACACTTAACCCGCCGTTCCACCTCCCGGGCGGTATCACCCTCCATTGAAATCCTTTGCCCAATATATATATATATATATATATATATATATATATATATATATATATATATATATATATATATATATATATATATATATATCATCATCATCATCAGCCCGCATCGATCCACTGCAGGATGAAGGCCTCTTCAGCATGCTTCCAACTTTCACGGTCCTGGGCTTTCCTCTGCCACTCGGGTCCAATATACTTAACGATGTCATCAATCCATCGTGCTTTCGGTCTTCTTCGCGGATGTTTGCGATCAAGCGGTATCCACTCCAGGATTGTCTTGGTCCATCTGTCGTCCCATCGCCTCGCTATATGGCCTGCTATATGGCTATGCTATATGGCATCTCCATTTCAATTGTTTTACTCTTCCAATGATGTCACAGACTTTTGTTTGTTCCCTGATCCATGCGCAGGACTTTCTGTCTCGTCTTGTAATGCCAAGCATACATCTTTCCATTCCCCTCTGCGCCACCCGAAGTTTTTGAATTGATTGCGATGTGAGTGTCCAGGTTTCACTTCCGTATGTCATAACGGGTAGAACGCACTGATCGAATACTTTTCTTTTCAGGCAAAGTGGGAGTCTGCTCTTAAACACTATGTTGAGCCTACCAAATGCCTGCCAGCCACATTTAACACGCCGTTCCACCTCCCGGGCGGTATTCCCCTCCATGGAAATCCTCTGCCCAAGATATATAAAGCTGTCCACAATCTCTAAATCCCTTCCTAGAACTGAAATTCTTCTGTCCTGAGCGAAGTTATTGAACATAACCTGACTCTTTTTCAGGTTTATTTTCAAGCCAAATGGTTCGCCAGCCCTTTGCAGTTCTTGTATGCGTCTTTGCAGCTCCTCTGGGTCTTGTGAAATGAAAATAATATCATCTGCAAATCTAAGATGGTTTAAGTTTGCACCATTGATCTTTACACCATCCTGTTCCCAATCCAGTTTACGGAATACTTCTTCAAGGCCAGCCGAGAAAAGAATAGGCGATATTGCGTCACCCTGCCGTACACCTCGTTCTATATTAATTCCCACTTCAAGATCATCAAGGTGAATTGTGGCTGTAGCTCCATCATATATCGATTCTAATAGGTTTACATAGGCTCTCTCTACACCTTGGCTAAGCAGTGCATCCATTATCGCATGCTTTGAGATGGAATCAAATGCTTTTTCGTAGTCGATAAAAGCCAAGCACAGTGGCATGGTCTATTCGTTGTGCCTTTCTATGACCTGCTGTACAACCTGGATGTGATCCATTGTACTGAATCCACTTCTGAATCCTGCATGTTCTCTTGGTTGTGCGTCATTCAGTTTTTTTAATATTCTTTTAGAAATTATCTTAGTGAAAACTTTGTACATCACTGATAGGAGGCTTATCGGACGGTAGTTCTTTAAATCTTCCTGTGTTTCTTTTTTATGTAAAAGGAACACTTCTGCACTTTTCCAATAGTCAGGTACTTTTTGTTCTTTGAGGCATTTTGAGTACAATTTTGCTAGTGTTTTATGTAACGTCCGACCACCAGCTTTTAGTATTTCGACAGTTACACTATCCTTTCCTGGAGCCTTGCCGTTCTTCATCAATTCTATAGCATTTGTTACTTCCTCCACTAGGATATCTGGCATTATATATTGTTCTTCCGTGGGTATTGCTGTCCTTGACTGGCTCTGATCTTCATATAACTGGGAATAAAACCTTCTGACAATCTCTAACATTTGGGTACGCGTCCTGCACACTGTGCCATCCTCACGCTTTAAAGCATATATTTGCATTCTTTTGTTTCTCAACTTCTGTTTAGCTTTGTTAATTCCTTTGTTTTCTTCCAGGGTTTTTTGCACTAGCTGCATATTGAATCGGCGCGTGTCCTCTCTGATACGTTTTCTTATAGTTTTGCAGAGCTCAGTGTACTCGACCCTGCCAAAAGGACTACCTGCATTTCTCATTGCTCGCCGTTTCTTCATTAAATCAATGGTCTCACTGGAGATTTTTGTTTGTTTGAGACATTTTTCCTCTGGTGCTATTGAAGCAGCCGTTTGAAGTACATTGTTGGCGATTTCTTCATATTGAACTGATATTTCCACCTCCTCTGGATCTTGTAACGCAGCAAACCGGTTTGACAAAGCAATCTCAAAATCGCTTCCTCTCTCCAGCAGTTTTCCAGAATCCACCTTGCCCTTCTTTGATCTTACCATTCTTTCGCGCTGTTTTCGACAGTCAATCCGAACCCTTGCTCGTACCATTCGGTGATCACTTCCAACATTAAAATTGTTAAGGACAGTACAATTGGTAAATATTGTTTTATCGTTGGTCATGATGTAGTCAATTTCGCTTGTGAGCCCAGATGGACTTTTCCATGTCCATTTTCTGCTGATATTTTTCTTATAGAATGAATTCATAATATATAGTTCTTGTCCTTCAGCAAAATCAACTAATCTGTCACCTCTATTGTCTCGCTCACCAGTTCCATATGGCCCAGTTGCATTTTCGTCTGTTCTTGTTGTTCCAATTCTGGCATTAAAATCACCCATCAGGATTTTGTACCTACATTTCTCCTTGTATAAAAGCTGGACCACATCATCATAAAATTCCTCAATTTCCTCATCTTTATGGCTTATAGTTGGTGCATAAGCTTGGACGATTTGAAGCCAAAACTTTTTATTCAGCTGAATGACGCATTGGGCTAATCGGTCGGATGTACTTTCAAATTTTACCACACTGTCCTTCAGCTTTCGATTGATGAGGAATCCAATTCCACATCGGCCATTTTCCGTACCTCGAGTGTAGAGTACGTGTCCAGTTGGTTCCAGTTTGATTAACTCTTCACCCTTCCTTCATGTTTCACAGAGCCCAATAATATCCCAATGTATGTTGTCAAGTTCGATTAACAGTTCTTGTAATCGGGCCTCTGTTTTCATAGTCTGTATATTTAACGTTGCATTGTCAAAAGTCCAATGGCAGCCTGATCTAACCCGGTGATTCTTATCACCCTCTGCCTTGGGGCAGGTCTTCCCGCTGCCGTAGGTAGTTGCCCCTTGGCCTCCGGAGAATGAGGGCCGTGTTTGAGGTTGTACTGTCATATTTCAACATATTGAAATACCATGTTGAAGGTATGGACCGTAATCTGCCACGCTGGTCCAATGCGGGTTGGCAGATATATATATATATATATATATATATATATATATATATATATATATATATATATATATATATATATATATATATATATATGTTACAATTTTTCTTCCGGGTTTTAATCCGTTCGTGCAATGAATTTTCACATTCTTGACAACGTTTCGTCAAAATGTCATTTGGTATCTTCAAGTGTTTGCTCTCTTGGTAGACAGTTTCGAACGGAGGGTTAGATCACAGAATGTTGCAGTTTTGTTCGAACGAGTCCGTAGAGCGTATCGTGTTTGCGCTGTTATTGGTGTTATTGGTCGATTTGTTTGGTTGGTTCCGCTCCTCCGTCAGTTGGTTGGATCTTCGGAGTTGTTTGGTGTTTGTTTTGCATCATTTCCCGTGTCTTTGAGAAATGTGTTTCATACTGCTGGTATATGAAGGGTATCATCTCGTTTTCTATTTCAAGTGCTTCTCTAAGTATGCGCGTTCTGTAATTATTTACAGATGCTATTTGTTTAGTGTTCGCGAAGTCGATTCTATGAGCTGTTTCTTGGCGGTGTTGGACCGACAACGACAACGCTGATGTCGTTTGTTTGTTTTTTACGCTATTTTGATGTTCTTGTACTCGCACTGAAATTCGTCTGTTAGTCTGTCCTATGTATTGTTGTTTACAGTCCGCGCATGGCATGCTGTTCACCACCTGGTTTTCCTGTGTTAATTTGTTTTTAGAGCTCTTCATGAAATTTGATATAGTTTTCAGTGTTTTAAAAATGGTTTGAATATCGTGTTTTCTAAGGATTCTTGCAACTCTATCGGTAACTCCTTTGATGTATGGGGAGAAGGCTTTTTCTTTAACGAGTTCTGCTTTTTCTCTTCTAGTCTTTTTGTATCCTTTGTTTATTTATATCTTTCTTGATGGTGTTTTCTAAATATCCATTTTGTTTGAGGACTAACTTTATATGCTTTAGTCCTTTTTGTCTTGTTCCCGGCTCCGTTAGGCGATAGGACCTTGACATTAATGTCCTAACGGGGTATTTTAATCTCACATACCAAGTTTCATGACAAAATTCGCATTTTTAATTTTTTCATTATTTTGGTCCATATACAAAATTATTAAAAGTTTATTTTTTAATTTGATAATTAGCGTGCCATGGAAAGTAATAATTTAAGACTAGTGTTAAACGTCAGTCAGATTCAGATAGTTAAAATAAAGAAAATGAGATAAATGGTTTTATATAAATACTTTTTCCCCACTGTATATCGAAAGTCATATCAATTAACTAATAGTGTGCAAAAGTAGTAGATATCTACCTTATGATAATTTTTTTCAAACTTTTCCTGTTACATTAAACAGTATTTTCACTGAAAACAGTTGTTATAATTTTCCAAAATGTGAAAAAAAGTTTAGACTTATAACCCTCTTATTGTCCATATGTAGTTCAAAACAAATTAGTTCATTTATTTTCCATATGTAGTTCGAAACAAATTAGTACTTTTATGTTTATATGTAATTTCCTATTAGTCTAATTAATTATCTTTAAAAAGTTTTCAATATATTCTTTTTTATTTAAAGCAGGTATTTAAAAAATGCATATATTTTAGAGTACCCTGTATATAACATGTAAGAACGTCAAATAATATTTTTGTATTATTTAAAAGATAAAAATGTTAACATTTTGTCAGGACTTAGTCATGGTTGCGACCCTTTTTTTCTAATAAAAAATTGTTTATCGATATTTTTACTTTTCTTGTTATATGATTCAGTTCAAGTAAAGACATCGTTCGTTAAACGCGTAACTATTGAGATCGAGATTTACAGTGAAAATAGTGTTAGTGTTTATAAGGACATAAGATCCATAGAGTTTCTAATAAGGTAAGTGGATGCATTATTTCAGCTTTACAATGCAAAAGTTCAATTTTTATAGCGGAACACTGAACCAAAAAAGATTTACAAAAAATCTCAGGAGATTATCTCCTGATGCTGTTAACATGGTTAGCAAAACGCGCGTCGAGAAATATAAAAAGTGATTTGATGTTAAATGGCAAATCTCTTCGAATTTAATGTAAATGTTATTATTTTCGGTTGAATAATATTCCCACACTTTTTTAAACATATCCTGTAAACACATTAGGCACATGCAATGAGGGAAAAAGCATTTAAACATACTGATGATTTTTCTCAATTTCTTTTAAGATATTTTAATTTTTCTAATGATTTGTCAATACAAACTACAACCGATTATCAACCAAAATATAATACAATATAAACAGAATATCAAAGATTATCCAAAATATATATTCACAGGTAAAATGTTCACAACCCTGTATAAAATATCTAAATATATGAATAAATATATGAATAAATATATGATATATATATATATATATATATATATATATATATATATATATATATATATATATATATATATATATATATATATATATATATATATATATATATATTATTATTCACGTATGGGCCCTGGTGGACCACGCGAAGTACATTTAGAGGCGTTTGTTGTTGTTAGCCTTCCTTTGTGCCCATACGAATTTCATTCTTTCGCTATGAGCTTGTTTCTTTTCGTCAGACCAAGTTGTTCCAGTCTTCCTACATTTTTCTCTCTGGCCATCCTTCCAAACGTGAACCTTGTGTCTGAAACAGCCTCTATCCTGAATTTCACTTTGTGTAATATTTGCTGATCTTAGGTCCTCTTTAATTGGAGCAATCCATTTAATTATTTCTACTTTAGCTTTACTCCTATTTTCATAAAATTCGACTATTTGTCTAGTTAACCTACTTGGATTCATCCGTTTTATGTGTCCGTAAAACTTAAGTCTTCTTTTTCTCATACCGCTATGTATATCTGTGTATTGTTTGATTTCTTGGTTTTCTCGAAGTCGGTATGTTGTGCTATTTATTTGTTTGGGCCCTAGGATTTTTCTTATGATTTTTCTTTCCTTCTTTTCAATGTCCTCGATGTCCCTCTTTCTATTCAAAATGAGCGTTTCTGCCCCATATAGACATTCTGGCTTAATAACTGTATTGTAATGTCTCAGTTTTGTGTTTTTAGATAGGCATTTTTTGTTGTAAATATTTTGTGTAAGTTTCAATGCCGTTTCCATTTTTTGACATCTATCCTTATTGGCCGCTTTTTCCAACCCATTTTCCATGATTATTTCACCCAAATATTTGAATTGAGAGACTCGTCTGATGTTACCATATTTTGTTTTTAGAAATGGCGTTCTTAGTCTGTTGCAGGTCATGTATTCTGTCTTTTCAAAGGAAATTTGGAGTCCTATATTTTCTGCTGTTTCTTTTAGGATTTCAATCTGTTTCTGTGCCGTTAATGCATCTTGAGCTAAAATTGCTAGATCATCAGCAAATGCCAGACAATCAATTTTGATGTTGGTTCTCCCCAGTTTAATGGGCTGGTCAATATTCAGGGCGGACTTTTTTTCACGCCACTCCTGTATTACTTTTTCTATAACACAGTTAAATAAGAGTGGCGAGAGTCCATCCCCTTGTCTCACTCCAGTTTTAATTTCGAAGGGCTCTGAGATCTCTACCATGAATTTAACTTTTGACCTTGTGTTAGTTAACGTTGCTTTAATAATTGCCAGCGTTTTCAGATCCAGTCCTTGTTCTTTCAAGATTCGGAATAAAGATTCGGGGTCAATAGAATCATATGCTTTTTTGAAATCCACAAATGTACAGACGAGATTTTTATTGTACAGTTTTTGATGTCCTAGAATCAACTTCAGATTCAGGATCTATTCAGGGCAGGATCTGCCCGGTCGAAAACCTGCTTCATATTCACCAATGTTAGGTTCTAACTGTCCCTGTGCTCTGTCTAGTAGACATTGAGGTAGAATCTTGTAACAAACTGGGAGAAGAGATATCCCTCTATAGTTGTTTACATCCGTTCTATCTCCTTTCTTATGTAGTGGATGAATTAGAGTATCTTTCCAATCTTCCGGAATCCGTTCGGTTCGCCAAACTTCTCGTAGAATTTTGGTTATTTCCCTGATTGTACCTGGACCAGCGGATTTCAAAAGTTCAGCAGTGATTCCATCTTCACCAGAAGCCTTGTCATTTTTAAGCCGCTTGATTTGCCTAATTATTTCATCTTCATTCGGTGGTAATGAATCTGGGTTTGTTTGTTTAGGTTTTAGTGTTGCTAATTTGTTTAAGGGCTCAGGACAGTTTAGTATTTGTTCAAAATATTTCGCCAGTTCTTTGCAATTATCTTGGTTATTTAGAGCTAATTGTCCGTTTTCCTTTTGGAAGCAAATACTTTGCGGTTGATAGCCTGTTAATTTAGTTTTAAATGTTTTGTAAAAGTTTCGAGTGTTATTGTTTTGGAAATCTTTTTCTATTTCATTAAGTTGATTGTTTTCATATTTTCTTTTGGTTTGTCTAATTAGCTTCGATGTTTCTTTTCTTACTTCCAAAAATATGTTATAGTTTATTGCTGTTTTTTGACTGTTCCAATCTTTGAATACTTTACTTCGGCTTAATACTGCTTGCTCGCAAACTTCATCCCACCACGGATATTTTCTACGTTTTTGTAAAGGGACCAACTTTAAGGCTGTTTTAATAATTTTTTGTTTCAATTCTTGCCAGTTCTGTGCTGGTTGTTTATCAAGTTCTTCTGTTAGGGCTGGTTTTATTTTCGTTGGGTCAAACTTTGGTATTAGCAGCCGCTTTTGAATAAGTTTTCGAGGTTTTAAGCTAAGTTTGATTCTAGTCAAGTAGTGATCCGTGTCTATATTTGCTCCTTTCCTGATATATATATATATATATATATATATATATATATATATATATATATATATATATATATATATATATATATATATATATATATATATATATATATATATATATATCTATATATATATATATATATATATATATATATATATATATATATATATATATATATATATATATATATATATATATATATGTATATATATATATATATATATATATATATATATATATATATATATATATATATGTATATATATATATATATATATATATATATATATATATATATATATATATATATATATATATATATATATATGTATATATATATATATATATATATATATATATATATATATATATATATATATATATATATATATATATATATAGATACATTAACTTTTAATAAACCTCATAAACTTTTTCTCATATCGTTGTGTATATCTGTGTATTGTTTGAGTTCTTGGTTTTCGCAAAGACGGTATGTTGTGCTATTTATTTGTTTGGGGCCTAAGATTTTTCTTATGATTTTTCTTTCTTTCTTTTCAATCTTCTCGATTTATTTCTTTCTATTCAAAATGAGCGTTTCTGCGCCATATAGACATTCTGGCTTAATAACTGTGTTATAACGTTTCAGTTTTGTGTTTTTAGATATGCATTTCTTGCTGTAAATATTTTGTGTAAATCTCGATGCAGTTTCCATTTTTTGACATCTACAGCCGCTATTGGCCGCTTTTTCCAACCCGTTGTTCATGATTATTTGACCCAAATATCTAAATTGAGAAACTTGGCTGATGTTACCATATTTTGCTTTTAGAATTGGGGTTTTTAGTCTGTTATAGGTCATGAATTGTGTCTTTTCACAAAAAGAAATTTTGAGTCTTACATTTTCTGCAATTTCTTTTAGGATTTCAATCGGTTTTTGTGCCGTTAATATATCTTGAGCTAAAACGGCTAGATCATCAGCAAGCGCCAGACAATCTATTTTGATATTGGTTCTCCCCAGTTTAATGGGCTGGTCAATATATAGGGTCGATTTTTTTACAGGCCACTTCTGTATTAGGTTTTCTAAAACACAGTTAAATAAGAGTGGCGAGTGTCCATCTCCTTGTCTCACTCCGGTTTTAATTTCGCAGGGCTCTGAGATGTCACCCATGAATTCAACTTTTGATCTTGTGTTATTTAGTGTTGCCTTAATAATTTTTTAATAATAATTTTATAATATAATATATTTATATTTATAATATTATAATTATTTATATATATATATATATATATATATATATATATATATATATATATATATATATATATATATATATATATATATTATAGAGTTGCGATTTATGTATTCGGAATAATGAATAAAAACAAATATTTATCACTGAAAAAACTGGTTTTATTGTTTTTCAAAATATTCTCCGCAATGATCCGTAGACTTTTGCATATGTTTGAACAATTTTCATAGCACTTTTTCTATTCCGATTAAGATATCTCCAAAACAAGCATTTTGAACCCATCAACCGCTCCTTCTGGCGTCAAAAAACGTTGACCATGTAATTTATTCGTCACGGACGGGAACAAAACAAAAATGTGTGTGATATCAGGACTACGGCGGATGACCTATCAATTCGATGTTTTTACCCGTCAGATATTAAGTTGTTCGGTCCAATGTGTGAGAGCTCATTCGACTTTTAGATATAAAGTATATATTTGAATTTTAGAGAGCATATATAAATAAAAGATTCTTAAGGCAACAATGATTTAATATGTACCTGAAACAATATGTATTAATTATTTTACCCTATTTCTTTAGACCACAGTATGTTCAACCTGCGATATAATAATCCTTTGAACATCTCGAGTTTTTTTTGTTTTATTTATTAACATTTACCTTAATACCAAATTACCAAATTTTAGTTACCTAATAAAGAATTAATTTATTCTTTTTTTCTTTTGTTGCAGGTAAGTATTGAAGAGACCATCGGAGATCGAGGATATATTCAAGTCATCACTATTCGGGGTGGCTAACGTTCACCCTTGATGCAGATTCACCAGGCTTTGGGTGCTAAAGCATCTCAGGCCATCACTATCAGGGGTGGCTAACGTTCACCCTTGGTACAGATTCTACAGGGTTTGGTCGTCACTATCAGGGGTGGCTAACGTTCACCTTTGGTACAGATTCTACAGGGTTTGGTCGTCACTCTCAGGGGTGGCTAACGTTCACCCTTGGTACAGATTCTACAGGGTTTGGTCGTCACTCTCAGGGGTGGCTAACGTTCACCCTTGGTACAGATTCTACAGGGTTTGGTCGTCACTATGAGGGGTGGCTAACGTTCACGCTTGGTACAGATTCTACAGGATTTGGGTGCAATGCATTTTAGGTCGTCACTATCCGAGGTGGCAAACGTTCACCCTTGGTATATGTTCTACATGGTTTGGGTACTAAAGTATCTCGGGTCGTCATTATCAGGGGTGGCTAACGCTCAACCTTGACCCAGATTCTACAGGCAATAATTAATGTTTTGAATATAATTTTTTGGAATTTTTAATTAGATATCTTAAAATAAGTGGTACGTAACTCGTGCCGTTCACTTCTAAGAATAAAAAAGGAGTTTATAATATATTAGAAGACCTTATTAATACGAATAAATTGCCCTGATGTAATTATAAAACAGAATTGGAGAGAAAAATATCAACATCTTTGGCACTTTTGAGTTAAATCTTTTCGACTTTAAGGTTTTATATTTACTTCGAGTTATTGGGAACAATACATTAAAGAGAAAAATGGAAAACAGAGAGAAATGGAAGGAATAAAAAATAAAGGAAATAAAGAATAAAGAGAGAAAAATGGAAAAATATACTGTTAGCTAGAAATAGGTTTAAACAAATATAAAAAAAAGTTGATATTATATGACAAGACTTTTTAATATGAATAACTTGACCTTGATGTAACAAGAAAATGAATGTAACGATAGAACCGAATTAAAGAGAAAAAATATCGACATATCTGGTACTTTTGAGGTAAATCTTTTTAGCTTTTAGGTTATATTTTTCGAATTATTGGGTAAAACACATTAAAAAGAAAACTGGAAAATAGAGAGAAATGCAAGGAATAAAGAATAAAGGAAATAAAAGGAGAAATAAAGAATAAAGAGAGAAAAATGGAAAAATATACTGTTAGAAATAGATTTAAACAAATATAAAAAAAGTTGATAATATATGACAAGACTTTTTAATATGAATAACTTGACTTTGATGTAATAAGAAAATGAATGTAACGATAGAACCGAATTAAAGAGAAAAAATATCGACATATCTGGTACTTTTGAGGTAAATCTTTTTAGCTTTTAGGTTATATTTTTCGAATTATTGGGTAAAATACATTAAAGAGAAAACTAGAAAATAGAGAGAAATGCAAGGAATAAAGAATAAAGGAAATAAAGGGAGAAATAAAGAATAAAGAGAGAAAAATGGAAAAATATACTGTTAGAAATAGATTTAAACAAATATAAAAAAAGTTGATAATATATGACAAGACTTTTTAATATGAATAACTTGACTCTGATGTAATAAGAAAATGAATGTAACGATAGAACCGAATTAAAGAGAAAAAATATCGACATATCTGGTACTTTTGAGGTAAATCTTTTTAGCTTTTAGGTTATATTTTTTGAATTATTGGGTAAAATACATTAAAGAGAAAACTGGAAAATAGAGAGAAATGCAAGGAATAAAGAATAAAGGAAATAAAGGGAGAAATAAAGAATAAAGAGAGAAAAATGGAAAAATATACTGTTAGAAATAGATTTCGACAAACATAAAAAAAGTTGATATTATATGACAAGACTTTTTAATATAAATAACTTGACCTTGATGTAACGAGAACATAAATGTAACGATAGAACCGAATTAAAGCGAAAAAATATCGACATCTCTGGTACTTTTGAGGTAAAGCTTTTTAGTTTTTAGGTTATATTTTTCGAATTATTGGGTAAAATACATTAAAGAGAAAACTGGAAAATAGAGAGAAATGCAAGGAATAAAGAATAAAGGAAATAAAGGGAGAAATAAAGAATAAAGAGAGAAAAATGGAAAAATATACTGTTAGAAATAGATTTAGACAAATATCAAAAAAAGTTGATAATATATGACAAAACTTTTTAATATGAATAACTTGACCTTGATGTAATA
Organism: Cosmopolites sordidus; assembly: GCA_031761425.1. Lineage (NCBI taxonomy): Eukaryota > Metazoa > Arthropoda > Insecta > Coleoptera > Curculionidae > Cosmopolites > Cosmopolites sordidus. The sequence continues at coordinate 521,594 of JARFXV010001047.1, read as the reverse complement.
AGAAAATGAATATAATGATAGAACCGAATTAAAGAGAAAAAATATCGACATCTCTGGTATTTTTGAGGTAAATCTTTTTAGCCTTTAGGTTATATTTTTCGAATTATTGGGTAAAATACATTAAAGAGAAAACTGGAAAATACAGAGAAATGGAAGGAATAAAGAATAAAGGAAATAAAGGGAGAAATAAACAATAAAGAGAGAAAAATGGAAAAATATAGTGTTAGAAATAGATTTAGACAAATATAAAAAAGTTGATATTATACGACAAAACTTTTTAATATGAATATCTTGACCATGTAAAAAGAAAGTGAATGTAACGATAGAATCGAATTTAAGAGAAAAAAATATCGACATCTCTGGTACTTTTGAGGTAAATCTTTTTGGCTTTTAGCTTATATTTACTTCGAATTATTGGGTAATTATTTTAGGTTATATTTACTATTACTTAGATTATATTTACTATATTCGGATTATTGGGTAAAATACATTAAAGAGAAAACTGGGAAAATAGAGTGAAATGAAAGGAATAAAGAATAAAGGAAATAAAGAGATAAATGGGAAAAATGGAAAAAATAAACTGCTTACTAGAAATAGATATAGATAAATATCAAGAAAAAAAAGAGTTGATAATATATGAACATACTTTCTAATATGAATAATTTGCCCTTGACTTAATAAGAAAATGAATGTAACGATAGAACAAAATTGGAGAGAAAAAATATCAACATTTCAGGTACTGTGGAGGTTTTTTTTTAACTTTTAGGTTATATTTATTTTGAATTATTGGGAAAAATACATTAAATAGAAAAACTGGAAAATAGAGATAAAATGTATAAAGAATACAGGAAATAAAGAGAGAAATGGGAAAAATGGAAAAAATGTAGTATTAGAAAGAAATAAATAAAACGAATAAATATAAAATAAATAGGAAAACTTTTTACAAAAATATGCATCATGGAGATATAGGAAAATATGAAAACAGGAAAACCTTTTCTCGCTAGAAAGTTTATCATCCTAGTGGCTGTATCATCCTGTCCGGGAAGATGTTATTGTCAACCGGATGTTAAACTTAAGGTAGTTCATTGTTGGAGGACAACATTGAGGTGGTTTTTTAGTGGGTATGCCCTACCGGGAGAGTCCCACACTCCGGCTATAAAAGCTTTTTCCACCTCCCAAAAAAAAAAAAAAAAAAAAAAAAAGTCTTCATTAATCAAGCCTATTCAATTGGCATGTTCTTCACTTCACATTCACAAACAGGGTCAAATCTCGATATTTTGCTTCGCGTTAGAGACATCGAAAAAAAGCTATTATAAAAAGTTGTTCAGAATATTATTCTAACCCCACAAACCGAATGGAACCTTTTTTCTATTAAATTAACAAACGTTCATTGTTTTATTTGCGAGCGACGTCGATTAATAACATGGTTAGTTAGGATCACGTTATAAAAAATAACATTGAAAAATTGGGAAATTTTAGACCACAGTACCTAAAGATATAGTCTAGGGTGTCGAATTTGAAGATATTCAAAAATATGCCTATTATATATATATATATATATATATATATATATATATATATATATATATATATATATATATATATATATATATATATATATATATATATATATATATATACCCCGCGGTAGTTGGTTCGATTCCAGCGCTCGGATGGTTGTTTTTCTTTCTTTCTTCTGTCTGTTTACTTCCTAAATGTTTGTAATTGTTTCTAGGCAAGAGTGTAAAATCCGACTACGAATTACCCCTCAGTCACGCCAATTAAAGGCTGGGTAAGGCAGGATGCCTTCTGAGAAGTGTTCTACGTTGGTCACTAGCCAGTCGGTAGGTTTCCAGATAGACTTATGAGTAGGCACATAACCAAGGGTTTATAGCCCGAGAGGGGGTGCTGGCCTGGGTTTGTCGGAAGCTGATGACCGTGGTTCGGAACCCACGTTAAGCTGTAGGTCCAGTCGCTAAATACCCTAGTTGCTGATGCGCCTTTAACCCTAACACTTTACCTTTTAAAAATTAAATGTAACACAGTGTGTTACATTTAAGATGAAGACACCTCCATATGTCCGCTATTTGAAGTAATACATATTTGAATTTTTGCACAGTCGTACAAGTTGATGGGTCACATTTTTTAATTTTTTAAGATACTTAACTGAAATTTGAACTTTAAATACCTATTACTACTATGCCTACTACGAATTCACAAACAGGGTCAAATCTCGATATTTTGCGTCGCGTTAGAGACATCGAAAAAAAGGTATTATAAAAAGTTGTTCAGAATATTATTCTAACCCCACAAACCGAATGGAACCTTTTTTCTATTAAATTAACAAACGTTCATTGTTTTATTTCCGAGCGACTTCGATTAATAACATGGTTAGTTAGGATCACGTTATAAAAAATAACATTGAAAAATTGGGAAATTTTAGACCACAGTACCTAGGGTCGTCTAGGGTGTCGAATTTGAAGATATTCAAAAATATGCCTATTATCACTTAATACAGTGAGATGGATTTTTTTCTTATTATATTTATATATATATATATATATATATATATATATATATATATATATATATATATATATATACCCCTCTGTGCACAGAGGGGAATGGAAAGATGCACGCTTTGCATTACAAGACGAGACAGAAAGTACTGCGCATGGATCAGGGAACAAACGAAAATCTGTGACATCATTGGAAGAGTAAAGCAATTTAAATGGAGATGGGCAGGCCATATAGCTAGGCGGTGGGGCGACAGATGGACCAGGGCAATCCTGAAGTGGATACTGCTTGATCGCAAACGTCCGCGAAGAAGACAGAAAGCACGATGGACTGACGACATCATAAAGTATATTGGACCCGAGTGGCGGAGGAAAACCTAGGACCGTGAAAGTTGAAAGCATGCTGAAGAGGCCCTCATTCTGCAATGGATCGACACGGGCTGATAATGATGATGATGATGATCATATATATATATATATATATATATATATATATATATATATATATATATATATATATATATATATATATATATATATATATATATAATATATATATATATATATATATATATATATATAAATATATATATATATATATATATATATATATATATATATATATATATATATATATATATATATATATATATATATATATATAGTATCCGAAAATACGATAAACTTATAAAATCATCAATCGACAAATATATTTTACCCGAATGGCAGAGGTTAGGAAAGCGTGAGTTGGAAACATGCTGAAGTAACCTTCACCTTACAGTGGATGGACATTGACTGATTGATACACACACATACAAATAAAACATTTATTTTTACTACTTTCTGTTTTATTTTCAAGAAAACTAAATACTCAAAAACATTTATTTATATGGAGTAGTTGATATATTGAAAGGTTTCTTGTCTATTTCACAATATTTTTTTATATTAAAAGCACCCTGGGTACGATGTTTAACTCAAGAAAAACCAAATGTAATATGCAGTCTCTCGATGGTCGTTGACCATGTCAGAATCATCAGGAGTGATCAAATCTCGTTAAATTACGAAACAATAATTTACTTATATCTAAATCCATAAATAAAATATACTAATAAATATATTCTAGTAAAATATATCTAATTAATATATCTAAATAAAATATATCTAAAATATATTTAATAAAAAATATAATAGTCATAAACCATGATGAATAGTCATGGTATAATCATCACCTGATGTTAACATGGTTAACGAAACGTGCAAGGTTGGATTGTTACTTCTTCTCTGGCGAATAATGATGCATTCATATGTAATCTACTCTGGTAACATTGTGGATTTTTGTGACAATTTTGTCGATTGTTACTGTTGTCCTTAAAACTTACCTTTATATATTTAAGAGTTTCGATGCCTGTATGCAGAATTCGTTCTCGAACTTGGTAAGGCAACCATGATACTCACAAACCAACAGATCCCTGGCTTGTCGGATAACATTGTGAATTTTTGTGACAATTTTGTCGATTGTTACTGTTATCCTTCGTTTTTCTATTAATCCCGCGCGTTCAGCATCTTGAATGGATGAACGAAAACACTTATATTCAGCAGCCCATTTTTTACCATCAAAAATAGACGTATCCTTAAAAGTGAAATATTTCACCCATATATTTATATATATATATATATATATATATATATATATATATATATATATATATATATATATATATATATATATACATATAATAATTTAATAAAATTCGACTATTTGTCTAGTTAACCTACTCGGATTTATCCGTTTTATGTGTCCGTAAAACTTAAGTCTTCTTTTTCTCATATTTTCTTAGTTTTCTTGAAGTCGGTAATTTGTTGCCATTTATTTGTTTGGGACCTAAGATTTATCTTATGATTTTTCTTTCCTTCTTTTCAGTGTCCTCGATGTCTCTCTTTCTATTCAAAATGAGCGTTTCTGCCCCATATAGACATTCTGGTTTAATAACTGTTGTAATGTCTCAGTTTTATATTTTTAGATATGCATTTTTTGTTGTACATATTTTGTGTAAGTCTCAATGCCGTTTCCATTTTTTGACATCTAACCTTATTGGCCGCTTTTTCCAACCCATTTTCCATGATTATTTCACCCAAATATTTTAATTGAGAGACTCGTCTGATGGTACCATATTTTGTTTTTAGAAATGGTGTTCTTAGTCTGTTGAAGGTCATGTATTGTGTCTTTTCAAAGGAAATTTGGAGTCCTACCTTTTCTGCTGTTTTTTTTTTAAGATTTCAATCTGTTTTTGTACCGTTAATATATCTTGTGTCAAAATTGCTCGATCATGAGTAAACGCCAGACAATTAATTTTGATGTTGGTTCGCGCCAGTTTAATGAGCTGGTCAATATTCAGGGCCTACTTTTTTTCACGCCACTCCTGTATTACTTTTTCTAAAACACAGTTAAAGGCGAGATTCCATCCCCTTGTCTCACGCCAGTTTTAATTTCGAAGGGCTCCGAGATGTCACCCATGAATTTAACTTTTGACCTTGTGTCAGTTAATGTTGCTTTAATAATTGCCATCGTTCTCAGATCTAGTCCTTGTTCTTTCAAGATTTGGAATAAAGATTCGCGATCAATAGAATCATATGCTTTTTTGGAATTCACAAATGTACAGACGACATTTTTATTGTACAGTTTTTAATGTCTTAGGATAAACTTTACATTCACGATCTGTTCAGGACAGGATCTGCTCGGTCGAAAACCTACTTGATATTCACCAATTTTAGGTTCTAACTGTCCCTGAGCTCTGTCTAGTAGACATTGAGATAGAATCTTGTAACAAACTGGGAGAAGAGAAATCCCTCTGTAGTTGTTTATATCCGTTCTATCTTCTTTCTTGTGTAGTGGATTGATTAGAGCATCTTTCCAATCTTCCGGAATCCGTTCGGTTCGCCAAACTTCTTGTAGAATTTTGGTTATTTCCTTGATTGTTCAGCAGTGAAGTTCAGCAGTGATTCCATCTTCACCAGAAGCTTTGTTAATTTTAAGTCGCTTGATTGGCCTAATTATTTCATCTTCATTCGTAATGAATCTAGGTTTCTTTGTTTAGGGTTTAGTGTTGGTAATTTGTTTAAGGGCTCAGAACTATATATATATATATATATATATATATATATATATATATATATATATATATATATATATATATATATATATATATATATATATATATATATTTAATTTCTAACAATTCTAAGGAATAATTATCATTTGTCACAGTGGTTCCAGTATAAGAATTTACAAACAATGGAAATATTATCAAAAAATGACAAACTATATTCTGAGTAAATCTGAGCTGGTAAAGATTTACCACTAAATACCAAATCACTTTTTTTAATATCTCGACGCGCGTTTCGCTAACCATGTTACTATCATCAGGATAAAAAAGGAGATCTGGTGTTTAGTGATAAATGTCTTTCGGTTTAGTGTTTCACACCGAAGGTACAAGAAACAGATTAAGTTATAAAAATCATAAAAACTTACCTTTATATATTGTAAGAGTTTCGATGCCTGTATGCAGAATTCGTTCTCGAACTTGGTAAGGCAACCATGATACTCACAAACCAACAGATCCCTGGCTTGTCGTATAAGGCACTTTCTTGATCCAGCAAAGTTTGCGTAAATATTACCGAAATATTTATCCACAAGAATTTCGACATCACTTTTAACCTGAAAATAATAAAACATATGTCAACTTAAAAATTGTTCTATCCAATAAAGGATAACAACGTAGAATTTTCTAATTTTTATTTGCTGTGTTGCTTTAATTTAAAAAAAAACCTATTGAATTCGGTATAATTGAAACACAAGCTTCAAAAAAATAATTTTAGTTTTGATATAGTACTATGTTCAAAAGTGACTTTCCTTTACATTTGACAGAAATTTCATATAATTTATTTAATAATTAAATTATTAATTATTTATTAAGTAAATAATATTAGGTATTCCTGTTTTCATATTTTCCAATATCTCCATGATGCATTTTTTTTAAATTAAATTATTAATTTGCTCAATATATTCTTTTTCAATCATTTGCTCAATTATTTGCTCAATGTATTCTGTTTCATATAGTTTCTTAAGTATACCTGAAAGGGTTATGTCTTAACGGCACGAGTTAACTATCACTTATTTTAAGATAACTAGCTCATCATAAAGATAACTAGCTCATAACTAGCTCAAAATCAAAATTCAAAAAAATCATATTCAGAAATATAATTATGATGTGTAGAATCGGTGTTAACGGTGAATTTAGTTTGTTAAATTAGAACTTATAGCGTTCTATAATTTATATTTATATATCTGCCTTTCGTTTTATCTATCTATATCACCATCATCATCATCAACCCGTATCAATCCACTGCAGCATGAAGTCCTCTTCAGCCTGCTTCCAACTCTCGCGGTCCTGAGCTCTCCTCTGCCATTCGGGTCCAATATACTTAATAATGCCATCAGTTCATCGTGTTTTCGCTTCGTGGACGTTTGCGATCATGCGGTATCCAGTCCAGGACCGCCCTGGTGCATCTTTCGTCCCATCGCCTCGCTACACGGCCTGCCCACTTCCATTTCAATTATTCTTCCAACGATGTCACTCACTTTCGTTTGTTCTCTGATCCATGTGCAGGTTTTTCTATTCCGTCTACTAATGCCAAACATACATCTTTCCATTCCCCTCTGTGCTACTCGAAGCTTTTGAACTGACTGTGATGTGATTGATCAAATTGATCACATTGATCAAAGACTTTTCTTTTCAGGCAAAGAGATAGTTTGCTCTTAAACACTATGTTGAGCCTGCCAAATGCCTGCCAGCCACATTTAACGCGTCGTTCCACCTCCCCGACGGCATCCCCTTCCATTGAAACCCTCTGCCCAAGATGAACATGACCTGACTCTTTGTCTGGTTTATTTTCAAGCCAAATGGTTCCCGAGCCCTTTGCAGCTCTTGTACGTGTCTTTGCAGCTCCACTGGGTCTTGTGAAAGAAGAACGATATCATCTGCAAATCTAAGGTGATTTATTACGGAACACGGTCTACGGTGATTACGGAACACTTCTTCCAGGCAGGCTGAGAAAAGAAGAGGCGATATTGCGTCACCCCGCTCTACATTTATTCCAACCTCAAGATCGTAAAGTTGGACTGTCGCTATCTATCTGTCTATCTATCTATCTATCTATCTATATATATATGTATATATATATATATATATATATATATATATATATATATATATATATATATATATCTATATATATATATATATATACATATATACATATATATATATATATATATATATATATATATATATATATATATATATATATATATATATATATATATATATATATATATATATATATATATATATATATACATATATACATATATATATATATATATATATATATATATATATATATATATATATATATATATATATATATATATATATATATATATATGTATATATATCCAGTATACCTCGCCTAAGGTACTGGACGGGTCACGGGTGGTGGATGGTGAAAGTTCCATTAGATATGAATGGCCAGCTGCGAATATCTCAAAATAAGCAGCCCCGAACCAAGGCAAAACAAAAACTAAATCCACTTAGAGTCTGACTTGTATCAAGCGGTTGAGTGGTCAGCGTCTGTTCACCAGTGGTGCGGCTGATATTTAAATTCTGGAACTAACCCCTCCAGTCTTAACCTCTGAACCGTCATGGTTCAAACAATTAATTCAAAGTACAAGATGAGGCGTTCTAGTAATTACAAAATTACCCCAGGAGGTAGACAATCCTCTGCCAGCTTTGCTGGTACAACCGGACTTTCGGATTCTGGGGCGTCCGGGCTTAAACGCAAAATCTTTCAGAGGGAGTTGGAGACCTCTGGCCAACGTCTGAAACCGAAAACAAAAACTTTCTTTGGAACGGTAAATATCAATTCTCTCCTGCGTCCAGGAAAACTACACGAATTGGGGCGAACATTGAATCAGCAAAAAATCCAAATTTTAGCTTTGCAAGAAACCTGATTGACAGATGATAACGCCTTGGAATTCGGCAACTACAGACTTTCAAATTGACCATGTTGCCATTTCATACCCCAATTATAAAGAGATTTTGAATGTTCAAGTCAGGAAAGGAGCTAACATAGACACGGATCACTACTTGACTAGAATCAAACTTAGCTTAAAACCTCGAAAACTTATTCAAAAGAGACTGCTAATACCAAAGTTCGACCCTACGAAAATAAAACCAGCCCTAACAGAAGAGCTACATAAACAACCAGCACAGAACTGGCAAGAATTGAAACAAAAAATTATTAAAACAGCCTTAAAGTTGGTCCCTTTTCAAAAACGTAGAAAACATCCATGGTAGGATGAAGTTTGCGAGCAAGCAGTATTAAGCCGAAGTAAGGCATTCAAAGATTGGAATAGTCAAAAAACAGCAATAAATTATAGCATCTTTTTGGAAGTAAGAAAAGTAACATCGAAGCTAATTAGACAAACTAAAAGAAAATATGAAAACAATCAACTTAATGAAATAGAAAAAGATTTCCAAAAAAAATAACACCCGAAACTTTTACAAAACATTTAAAACTAAATTAACAGGCTATCAACCCCAAAGTCTTTGCTTCCAAAAGGAAAACGGACAATTAGCTCTAAATAACCAAGACAATTGCAAAGAACTTGCGAAATATTTTAAACAAATACTAAACTGTCCTGAGCCTTTAAACAAATTACCAACACTAAACCCTAAACAAACAAACCCAGATTCATTACCACCGAATGAAGATGAAATAATTAGGCAAATCAAGCGGCTTAAAAATAACAAAGCTTCTGGTGAAGATGGAATCACTGCTGAATTTTTGAAATCCGCTGGTCCAGGCAAGGAAATAACCAAGACAATCAAGGAAATAACCAAAATTCTACAAGAAGTTTGGCGAACCGAACGGATTCCGGAAGATTGGAAAGATGCTCTAATCCATCCACTACACAAGAAAGGAGATAGAACGGATGTAAACAACTATAGAGGGATATCTCTTCTCCCAGTTTGTTACAAGATTATATCTCAATGTCTACTAGACAGAGCACAAGGACAGTTGGAACCTAAAATTGGTGAATATCAAGCAGGTTTTCGACCGGGCAGATCCTGCCCTGAACAGATCCTGTATCTAAAGTTGATCCTAAGACATCAAAAACTGTACAATAAAAATCTCGTCTGTACATTTGTAGATTTCAAAAAAACATATGATTCTATTGACCGCGAATCTTTATTCCAAATCCTGAAAGAACAAGGACTAGCTCTGAAAACGCTGGCAATTATTAAAGCAACATTTACTAACACAAGGTCAAAAGTTAAATTCATGGGTGACATCTCAGAGCCCTTCGAAATTAAAACTGGAGTGAGACAAGGGGATGGACTCTCGCCACTCTTATTTAACTATGTTCTAGAAAAAGTAATACAGGAGTGGCGTGAAAAAAAGTTGGCCCTGAATATTGACCAGCCCATTAAACTGGGGAGAACCAACATCAAAATTGATTGTCTGGCGTTTGCTGATGATCTAGCAATTTTGGCTCAAGATGTATTAACGGCACAGAAACAGATTGAAATTTTAAAAGAAACAGCAGAAAAGGTGGGACTCCAAATTTCCTTTGAAAAGACACAATACATGACCTGTAACAGACTAAGAACACCATTTCTAAAAACAAAATATGGTGACATCAGACGAGTCTCTCAATTCAAATATTTGGGTGAAATAATCATGGAAAATGGGTTGGAAAAAGCGGCCAATAAGGGTAGATGTCAAAAAATGGAAACGGCATTGAGACTTACACAAAATATTTACAACAAAAAATGCCTATCTAAAAACACAAAACTGAGACATTACAACACGGTTATTAAGCCAGAATGTCTATATGGGGCAGAAACGCTCATTTTGAATAGAAAGAGAGACATCGAGGACATTGAAAAGAAGGAAAGAAAAATCATAAGAAAAATCCTAGGCCCCAAACAAATAAATACAACAACATACCGACTTCGAGAAAACCAAGAAATCAAACAATACACAGATATTCATAGCGATATGTAATATTCGAATTTTATGAAAATAGGAGTAGAGCTAAAGTAGAAATAATTAAATGGATTGCTGCAATTAAAGAGGACCTAAGATCAGCAAATATTGCACAAAGTGAAATTCAGGATAGAGGCTGTTTCAGACACAAGGTTGACGTTTGAAAGGTTGGCCAGAGAGAAAAATGTAGGAAGACTGGAACAACTTGGTCTGACGAAAGAAAAAAAGCTCATAGCGAAAGAATGAAATTAGTATGGGCGCAAAGGAAGGCTAACAACAACAAACGCCTTTAATTGTACTTCGCGTGGTCCACCCGGGCCCATACGTGAATAATATATATATATATATATATATATATATATATATATATATATATATATATATATATATGTAACTTCAAAATAATTGTGTTAGTATATCCTAAAATTTTTTGATTAGAGCTACATTAAATTTAGTTATGTCTATTTGGTTTGAAGAATTGCCTAATTGATATATTATTATTGATAAATTAAAATGCTAAATGCTGCTTAAACACCGAAACGTCAATCACGAATCCAATGGCCATATAATTCTTTATAATCTAGTACGACAAATCTCAACATATTTAGATGTTGAATCACATTATTTTTTTTTATTGTTGCAACTGTATAAATTTTAACAGTAGAGTTCGAAGCCCAAAGATCAACCTTCCAGATAACGACTCACAACCTACCTGAAGATAAAAAGATAACACGAATTAGTGGGTCAGTGGATCAGTGCGAGACTGTCTGCCTGTTAATTACCAACCTTTTCGACTTAATCTTAGCCAAATCTGAAAATAACCACCCCAAGATATGACAAGAGCATTTAGTGTACGCGGATTTTCATAAATACTGGTTTAGTTAATATTAATGACGTATTTTTAACTTGGAAATTAATGCAATCAGAAGATGATGAGGAAGACATGTGAAATTCGGTGATTTATACATTTTAATTGCCAGGGTTAATTAAATTTTTAACCGAAATACAAGGATGTTTCACAAATTAATATTTCATCGTACTAGGGTATACAAGGGTAATCTGAAAAGTTTCCAGCCTCAACATAAAGATTTAGTTACTCGTCAAAAATATTCAGGTAATATAATTGTGCATGTGTTGAGAGATAACCTTGAAATTTTCAGCTATGTTAGATGCTCAGTTGTTTTTTAAGAGTTATTTATCTCAGTCGATGTCATTTATTTTTTCTCTCTTTTTTTTCTCTGCTTTTTTAGATATATACACTTATCTATCAATGCTTATTTTCAATTCAATACATACAAGGATGGGTGTACACTAGGCTGTGCTTTATTTGTCAAAGTTTTATTTTCTAACGCATGAGTTACTTTTATTTATTTGACCAAAAAACACTAAAAAAAAATGTTTACATATTTTGGGGCACTGCAACCTGTGCCAACATGTTCATACAAGCTGCGCCGCAGGAATTGCGCGCTTTAGCCATTTGTCATTTACTATCTTCTTGTCGGGTAGTTAACATGCATTGTTTTAGGTTTTGAATATATCAGTGAAAAAAAGAAGCATTAAAAAAAAAGAAAATCGCGAAGCTCAATTGACTGTAAGTAAAAGTGGAAATTTTGTCATTCGGGAGTGTATTATATTCTGGGAAGAGGCTAGAATACCTACCAAAGCTGTATCTAACTGCGTGAGGAAGCTTGTGAATCTCTATTCATTCGGGAGAGAGCTGCAAAAAAACACAGGATCTTTATAAACTCCGCGGAAAGAATTTCCAAAAGGGTTTGGATAATTTATTTGATCTCGCACACGCTGATGCTCTTGATAGAATGAATATAGATGAAGATTAAATTTTCTTACAAAAACAAAGAAATCCAAGGCGTTTAGGTTGCTTGGCAGGCATTGACAAAAGCTAGCTGAGAAAGAAGAAAGACCGAGGCAGAGAAAACTAGACGAAGAAAAAAAGAGAGCCACGCAAATGTCTTGAGAGAGCTTATTGTCATATTTTACTTTACATGACTGTATGCCGTTTCAAGATGAATCTACCTGGTCTGAAGAAAGTCCTGAGGAACCTTTACCTTCAACATCACCAACTGTAACTTCTGCTTCTACTATAAAAAGAGCAAGGAAATATTGCATCACTGCAAAATTAGTTGCATGTTTAGATAAATGCCAGCTAAGCGGGATTCTGTTTATAAACTTCACGATACAATAGAAGCACTAGTTTTTAGTTGCGATGACTATCCAATCAACAAATCTTCTATTCAATGAACGAACACAAATGAGAGAACATAGAGCGGAATCAATAAAAGCCAATTTTAATAATAATGTATCCGAATTAGTTGTCGTTCATTGGGATGGAAAATTATTACCTGGCCTGGATGTGAGAAGTTCTAAAGAAGAACGTCTGCCGATCCTTATTTCATTAGAAGAGAAGGAACAATTTTTTGTAGTACCTAAACTGGAGAGTTCTTTTAGCAAAAGTCAAGTCAAAGCAGTTTCAAGTTTCAAACTCACGGCATGACTGGAACCTAAGTGATAAGGTACAAATAATGTGCTGTGATACCACATCATCTAATACAGGGCGCTTGACAAAAACAAAAACTGGAACGAGAATTGTTACTTTTTGCTAGTCGGTATCATGTTTATGAGTTGGTTCTTAAAAATGTGTTTGAATCAAAGATTCACCCCGTCATTAACAGTTCCGATATTCCACTATTCAATAAATTCAGAAAGCACTGGAAAAACATTAATCATAAGGTTATCAAAACAAGCATTGATACTGTCAAACAGCATCTTTGTGACACAAAACTTGACGAATTGGTGACATTTTTTACTCGTAACCTGCAAAATTCCATCCTACCTGATGATTATCGGGAACTGTTCGAATTATGCCATTCATTTTTTGGGAAGAATGTATAATGAAAGAAAAATTGAAATCAGACCTCCTGACGTGATGATTGGTAAAAGCAATTTACTCTTTGAACATATGTTTGCTACAGTCTCAGTTTAAAACAAGCGTAAAAGACAAACAAGCGCTGAAACATATATGTTTGTTTATTTATTGTGGTTGTTTATGCAAAGTCTTGGCATGGATGTAGTTTGGCAGTGATGGCGCCGAATCAAGCTCCTAGGCAAAAATTAATGCCTTATTTAAAATCAGAGCATCAAATTCGAACAAAATCAGCTCTAAATACCTCGGCACCAATAAAAACTGTCGCCACCCCTTCAGCATTTATCACAGTAAACAATTTTTCAGAGCAAAGCACCATGTTTTATGCAAAAAAGCAAAAAATGCTTCAGCAGCACGAATTTCTTCTACTCCATTGTAAAAACCCACGAGCCGCCACCGCTATGTTGTATAATACAACATAATATTATGTTATTTATTTGTATTGTAAGCAATCGCCGTCTCTATCAGGCAACAATCAACCAAATAAGAACAGCAGCAACTTCACGCACAAAAATAAATCACACTTGCCTGGATAAGACAAGCACCAAGTCTGGAGAATACTTCGGGTGCGATAAAATCTCCTAGCCTAACTCCCTAATGTTTTCCAGAGCCCCTTTTGTTATATATGGGCGTGAGTTATCCTGAAGCAAAATTACCTAATGCCTGTTCTTTATGATTCTCCTTTTAATATAAAAAAAAAATTAAGCTAAAAAATTGCACTTTAAAGTAGTTAAATCTACGAGCCAAAATTAAGTTTAGAACCCAATAGATCAACCAGAAAGATACCATATTAACAAATGTCTCTGATCTCACACTGATCGATCGGTAACTGTACAAGATAGTGCTGAACGTGCTGATATAGCATTTAATATGAATTTAACAAAAATATCTTAAATAATAAGTCTTCAACCGTCATTGACCGACTTAGCGAGGCAGAATTCTTATTACATGTATATTTTACATAATAATCTTAAGTTAAGGAACGAGATCATTTCACCCACGCCGATATTAACAAAAATTTAACACCGGACACCTCAGGGCAACGCTCGCACCATCAATATGGCCCAAGTGACAGCGAGTATCTTCGGAAAAAAACCCTGGGAAGAAAATTTATTTAAAATGGCTTCATTACACTGCAATTCCTAAACCTGGTTGAGACTTCAACCAAAAATATTTTAAAACTAAACTGATATATATATATATATATATATATATATATATATATATATATATATATATATATATATATATATATATATATATATAAACCGGGGGATGAGATAGTCGCCAATAAAATATGCAAATATTTTACATATATACAAAAAGAAATCAGAATTGCCTGGACAATGTTGGAGTTTATGAAGTTAAATGACATATAAGCAAGATTATCGCTTTGAGATTGAATCAAATGCCTTCTCATAATCGATAAAAGCCAAGCACAGTGGCATAGTTTATTCGTTGTGTCTTTCTATGACCTGCCTTACGACCTGGATGTGATCCATTGTACTGAATCTACTTCTGAATCCTGCTTGCTCCCTTGGTTGTGCGTCATTAAGATTTCTTAGTATTCTTTTGGATATTATCTTGGTGAAAACTTTGTACACCACTGATAGGAGGCTTATTGAACGGTAGTTCTTTAAATCTTCCCGTGCTCCTTTCTTATGTAAAAAAATCACTTCTGCATTTTTCCATAAGCTGGGTACTTCTTGTTGTTTGAGACATTTTGAGTATAATTTTGCTAGTGTTTTATGTAAAGTCCGACCATCAACTTTTAACATCTCCAGAGTTATACTATCCTTTCCTGGAGCCTTGCCATTTTTCATCGAGTCTATAGGCTTTGTTACTTTCTCCACCAGGATACCCTTTATAATATATATATATATATATATATATATATATATATATATATATATATATATATATATATATATATATATATATATATGTATATATATATATATATATATATATATATATATATATATATATATATATATATATATATATATAAAGGGTATTCCATTAAGAGGTTTCGAATGTTGGTAACGAATAAAAGGAACGTTTCATAACATACTTGAAAGTTATTTATGGCAGTGCGAAGCTGGATAGTGTACAATTATACGTGGAATACAACATCTGTCAAATGACCGCCACGACTTCTCTGGCAGCTCACAATTCTTTTGATGAAATTCTCGATTACTGCTGAACACATTTGCGGAGTTATGTCACGAATTATTCGCCTAATTTCTTCTTTCAACTGTTGAACGGTTTGCGGATTATTTTCGTAAGCTTCGCTGTTCACATAGCCCCACAAAAAATAGTCTAACGGCGTCAAGTCGCATGACCTTGGTGGCCAATTTACGTCCCCATTCCAGGAGATCAGCCTCCCTCCAAACTGTGTAAGCAATAAAGTTAATGTTTCACGTGCTGTATGACATGTCGCACCATCTTGTTAGAACCACATATTCTCTAAATCCATGTCCATTATTTGATCCCATAAAAAAACGTCAATCATCGTTCGGTATCGTTCTCCGTTTACTGTAACAGCTCGTTCATCTTCATTTTCAAAAAAATACGGTCCAATGATACCCTCAGCCCAAAAACCGCACTAAACTGTAACACGTTGAGCATGCATCGGGATTTCGTGGATTTCTCTAGGATTTTCGTTGCCCCAGATGCGACAATTTTGTTTATTTACGTAACCGTTTAAGTGGAAATGAGCCTCGTCACTGAAAATGATTTTATCGCAAAAATTATTGTCATTTGCCTTCATCTGTAGGATTCAATTGGCAAATGCACGGGGTTGCCCATGGTCGGCTGGCTTTAGCTCCTGTGTTAGCTGAATTTTGTAAGGATGTAGACTTAAGTCTTTTTTCAAAATTCGCCACGTTGAAGTTCGGCTGATACCCAAATGTTGCGCGCGCCTGTTAATAGACATTTGTGGATTTTCAGTAACACTTTCACGAACCGCCTGGATATTTTCAACCGAACGAGCAGGACGTTCCCGGACTTTTGTTTCGATAACTTTCACAGATCCGGTAGTTTCGAATCTACGCACTATTTTGCGAATGGTTACTTCTGACGAACGATTGCATACACCAAAGTATTCACGAATTCGCCGAAATGTGGTTCTCACAGAACACCCATTTTGAAAATACGTTTTAACAATGTAAACACGTTGTTCTACTGTGTAGCGCTCCATTGCTGAAATTGTACTCAATTCCACAATGAAATCGAATAACATAAACAAAGTTTGAGATAAGAAGACTAGCAAAACAAAACATTGGAAACCTGACATTGACATTGACATATGTTGTATTCCACGTATAAATTGTACACTGTCCAGCTTCGCCCTGCCATAAATAACTTTCAGGTATGTTATGAAACGTTTCTTTTATTCGTTTCCAACATTCGCAACCTCTTAATGAAATACCCTATATATATATATAAAATTGGAAAATTAGTTTTCGCTTCTATTGTATGGTCATAAGCACACACCCATTTTTTTACAACTAATTACTACATCTTAAACTTCTTTATGTTACATATATTCTCCATCCTGTTTGAGCAGTGTATACAACAAATAATAGGTTTCAAGAATGACCACGAATTTCAGTCATAATTTATGGAAGGGGCAAAAAAATGTGGTGCCCGTGGCCAAAGACTATCGCCAAAATAATTTTTTGGAACAGACAATTCTAGTAATCTTGATGCGGTTCAATTACCGAGGTCAGAGTCGGGTCGTGTCTTAGGGACCGATCGGACTGATTTTTTGACGGATTAATTGGTGTGGAAACGCTTGTGCATGGGAAAAATGATCTCCTGATAAAAACTGGGGTATCGGAGCAGAAAAATCACGGTTGTAACGTTATAAAATGCATTTTTACGCAATTCGTTATAAAAATTTAATCTGCAAATATTCGAATGTTTTTTTTCTGAATTCATTATTCTTATTAGTAATCGCATTATGAAGGGTAATAAAGTTACTAATTTCCGGTATTCTGCGTTAATATCTAAACGTATTCAAAGGAACATAAAAATTAAGATCTATAAAAAACGGCAGGTAATCATTCGGCAGGTAATAGACACTTATGGCAGCGAGACATAGAGCCTCACAAAGAAAACATAAGAGATGTTTGCATTATTTGAAATAAGTGTACTCAGGGGAATTTTTGATGCTATGAATGACAATGGAATTTGAAAATTCAAATATAACTTCGAACTAAAGAAATTATATAAAGATCTGGATATTGTAGACTAACAGATTTTTCAAATAGAGCGGATTTTTTTTCTTGAATAAAACATAGACGTCGTTGTGCATTTGCCCAAGTCTAGTCTCATTTCAAAAGAGTAATGTATGACATTTTGTGACCAGTTATTTTCTCTTTGTAAACAATTTAAAAATTATTGGCGACAGCGACGTCAGCTGTTCGCCGAGAGTACCGGGGAGAATGTCCTCGGTTAACGCGTTAAAACGGAGCCACCTAGTTCGTTAATATATCTTCTGTTATAGAAGATCCTTGAACCGGGAAGAAGTCTATCTTAAAAAACTATTGACTTGATTTTATACTTGTAAGCACACTCGAAAAAAAAACAATACAAAGTACATTAAAAGGTAGAAATAATAAAACTATTAAAACACATAGGAAGGTTTAGGGACTGTGATTCCTCTAACTTATACGAGCTCGTCTCTAGTTCTCTGAACTTATAAATTACAACAATGCGTTAAAATGGTTGAATTATTTTATGAAAGTGGTGGGCGTTCAGTGGAAAATGTTTCTAGAAAATTACGTGATATTTACGGTTTGCACAATTGTCAGTCAATCTTTAAGCACTATCAATCGGCAAATTTCAAGAAACAGGTTCGGTGGAAGATAAAAGAAGAGAGATAAAAGACGTGAAAGTGTTGTTAAAGACCCAGAAAATTTCATTAGTCGACGTTCGCAACAATTTCGAGTCAGTGAATCCACAATATGTCGTATTTTACGATAGAATTTAGCTCTGAAAGCATATAAGGTTTAAAAAACACAAGAACTAAAGTCACTGGATCATTGAAATCATTCATCGTCCTGCATTTGTCAATTGGATTAAAAACAGTTCTCGAAAAACCATATTTTTATATAAAGCACATTTTGAAATTTGGTAGCTATATTAATGCACAAAATTGCCGGCATTTGAGGCGATTAAAACTTCAGGATTCATTCATGAGGAACCTTTAGATCCTAAACGAGTCACTGTTTGGTGTGCATTATGGTCAGGTGTAATTGCGTTGCATTTCATCACAATACTACTGGTGAAGCTGTAACTGTGAATGGTGTTCGATATCATGAGTTGACAACTGCACTTTGGTGGCCTGAATTGAATAATATTGATCTGGTGGATAGGTGGTTCCAACAGAATGACACAACACCCCACTCTGCTATTGAAACAACTGATTCATTGAAAGAAAAATGACCTTGAATAGTTATTACAAGAAACGGTGATGATAATTGACTACCACGATCATGATTTGATACCGTTGGACTGTTTTCTTTGGAGTTACGTGAAAAGCCAGCTCAATAAGAACAAATCATAATCGACACGTGACTTAAAGGATGGAAACACATCAAGAACAGCCAATGGGCTGCTGGAGACGGATCCTGTTGGAGGCGAATGTTAAAGAACGATTCACAGAAGGAAGAAGGTATTCCTTTCAGAGGATTCACAGGAAGAAGTACGTATTTGTCTTGTGGCTTTGTGACTAATTAAGAAAAAACTATAAAAAATAATAAATCTTATTACGAAAAATGATGAGTTATTTGATAATTGAGAATTATTTATTTAAATAATTAAATAATTATTAGAAATATTTTTTTCGATTTAAAAGATTAAAATTAAGTCAAAAGTAATGATTAATTTAAAATAAATAAAAAAAATATATAAATTAACAATGTTAAGGTTAAAGTCTCACGAAAATTCATTCATTATAGACGAGTTCCAAGATTTTATATGTTTCACGGTTAACTGCTCTGGACTAAACCTGCATACACAAGTTTAGTACCCAATAGATCAATAAAAATGACAGAACTTCTGCCAATATGCCTGTATCTGGATGTTCGACAAAAATCGATAGAGACTCAGTCCGTTCGCGAGGCTTCTAATTACGCAATCGGCTAATAGTATAAAATTATAATCTTTTGCGAAATAGGTGGCTCTGTTGCCGTACCGTCGAGGTGCCCCGAGCGTCTATTTGCCGAGATAGAATCGAATTCGTAACGCGACATTCATTTCGAAGTTGCGGCGAAACGATGAAAATCTCGCCCAGGAAATTGGCTTCAGCGTGAAGGGTAAAAAAACGACAACCTCAATGAAAATATTTAGATCGCAAAACTAAATATTACATAAAACATATACGAGGGTAAATGGTACAGAAATCTCCCAGTAGAGTAGTTTTATTTATGTTTAATAAAAATGAAAATATTTAAAAAATAAGAGACATTTTTCCAGTGCTCAATATGAAAATTGCCCAATTCTTTCAGTCGCCATCAAATGTCAACAAGCGTTTCCCGAGATCAATCGAGGCTGCTGGCCTGGGTTTGTCGGAAGCTGATGACCGTGGTTCGGAACCCACGCTAAGCTGTAGGTTCAGTCGCTAAATAACCTGACTGCTGATGCGCCTCTAACCATTACTTTACTTTACTTTTTTATTTATCATTATTTGTTCCAATCAGTATACATAACGTTACAGAACCAAGAGGTATGGAACAGTGTAAAATAATGAAATTAAACTTAATCTAAATTAACACAAACCAACAAACTAAAATAACAACAAAAGATTACAAAAGAAAAACATAAACAAAAAATTAAAGCAACTAAAAAACACTATAAAAAAGGAAAAAAAAATACGTGTGATACATGTAATTATGATAATTCACAAATTATTACCATTACACTATAGAAAAATACTAAGATATCATATATCAACTCGGATCTGCGGGTGTCATTAAAAAGTCATTCTTTAATAAATACTTCTTTAAAACATGTTGTATCTTATTTTTGAGTAGAGTTCGGACACTCTCAGGAAAACTATTTTAAATCTTTATAGTCATAAAATTCACATTTTCTTGAATATAACTAAAATTATACTTTTCAGGTAATAGACTGATTTAAATCTCGTTGTGCAAGTATGTCCGTCCATAGACAAAAAGTTCTGTGTTATTATAAGCAAACATAAAGGAGCTGAGCACATACATACCGATCAAGGTCAATATTCTTGATCTAAGGCATTTCATTTGAAATAAAAAAAAATCTCCAAGAGGAATTTCCCCAGAAAATTAAATCATACCTCATCCTAGACCCAACAAATGCATGCTTTGCCGACATTGCTGTATCAGTACCAATATTGTTAGAAATTACTCTTTAGGTATAACAATATTTAGCCAAGTTTACTGTGGGTCTGTCAATATGGGCCTTCCAATCCAGTCAGTCTCCTGTCAATTGTCACTCCAAGAACCGATACATCTTCTGATGTTTCATTTGTTGTATTAGTGTATGAAAACGTTAAGGTTTCATGCGAGCGTTTTCCAAACAAAAGACACTGTGTCTTTGACACATTTAAAAGAAGGTCGTGAGCACGAAAGTATCGATCGAGATGGCACAAGTCCAAGGTATACTAGCCAACATTCTATCAGAAGTCTCCTCACTTAATATCAGGGCTGTATCATCAGCATACATAATTGTGTATTCATTCATTACACTAGATATATCATTAGTATACAGGATATACAATATCGGCCCCAGAATAGGTTCATGCGGATCACCATTTGTAATAGTTTTTATATTTGATAAATTAACCCTGCCTCAAGCATCCTTCTCTACCACCTGTTGAGAACGATCTTCCAAGTATGATTTTATTAAATGTAAGACATTACCTCTTATACCATAATTGTCCAATTTTGTACAGAAAATCGTATGGTTAACTTTGTCAAAAGCCTTGGACAAATCTATAGACATGGTCAAAGTCCCATTCTTCTATTGAAACCTTTGGCGTGAACCACTAAACTTGAAGAGATTTACCACTAAACACCAAATCACTTTTTTTGAACTGCTCGTCGCACGTTTCGCTAACCATGTTAGCATTATCAGGAGATGATTTAATCTTGAGATTAAACCTCTGATTTCGCCCACTAAGTTCATGAGGGACCCACCTATCGATAGAAGAGCCACTTTTTTCAAATAGTTATAAACGGTCGATTTGACAATATTTAACTTATCTGATATTTCAAGGAGTGTGGTGTGTAGATCTTCGACTATTAAGGCCTTTATTTCCTAGACATTCATGCTGAAAAGAAGCCCAAAGCGATACCGATCTTACTATCAAAATGTCCGTCCTTGAACAGACCAAACCACTTTTACATTATTAATCTGACACAGATTTTATTTATAAATTAATAATAATAATATAATATTAACAGTTAAATTAATAATATTAACAGTTAAAGATCAATTAATAGAAAATCCCTACGAATTTTCGAAACAGCCCGATATTTTATAAAAAAAAATCAGTCAATTAGTAGTTTGCATAATTTATAAGCCATATTAAAAGAAATTCTTGAAACTATTTTACACTGCATATTAATTATTCTCCCATAACAATAAATCAACATCATTTAAAACAGTTATAGTTCTTCACAATTCAGCTCCGTATCTGACACAGTAACATATAAATATAAATCAAATGCGTTTCAGCCTTCCATCATCGACCACGTCGAACGCAAAGTTGACAACCGACATTAGATGGCGTATCTATCGGACGAGGCGATCTGCGTCAACGTATGATTGATTTCTCGGCCAAAAAAGGAAATTTATTAAAGCATCGGCTCGATTCACGACTGGGCAGAGCGATCTCAACCGCTGATATCGGACGTGGTTCATAATTGTGCCTCTGGAACGGTGTGTAATTTATCTAAATCGACGCCAGCGCTGATTTAATTAGAAATGCACGAGTATACCGAAGTATCATCCCACGTGAATTCTTTTAGTGTACTTATTCATACTTCAATGACTAGTTTTAGGACTTTTTTTACCAGATGGAAGAGGATGTTTAAAATAAAACTCAAAATATTTTAGTAATAAACGGGTCTTTCAAATTGAGTGGTTTTTTTTAATTCTAGAATAAAACACAGATGGCGTTGTGAATTTACCTGAGTCTAGTCTCATTTCAGAAGTGTAATGTATGACATTTATAAAAATTGAGTCGCGCACCATGCAACAACGCGTTGAAATTGTTAAATTATTTTATGAAAATGGGTGTTCAACGAAAAATGTTTTTAGAAAATTAAGTTATATTTACGGTTTGCAAGATCGTCTATCTGAAAGCACTGTCAATTAGATTATTCAAACATTTCAATAAACTGGTTCGCTAGAAGAAGAAGGGGAGTCGTAGTTGTCGTTCACAAAAGCATATTGATTTGGTATGTGAAGCTGTGTTGCTGAAGACCCAGACATTTTCATTAGTCGACGTTCACAACAATTTGGACTCAGTGAATTCACAACATGATATATTTTACGAAATGATTTAGCTCTGAAGGCATACAAGGTTCAAATAACATAAGAACTAAAGCCACTGCAAAATTCAAAACGTCGTGCATTTATCTATTAGATCAAAGAAAAAGCAGATGATTTTTCTCAAAAACTCATCTCTTCAGATGGAGCGCATTTTGAAATTGGTGGATATGTTAATAAACAAAATTGCCGCATTTTGGGTCAGAAAAATCCACGATTGATTCATGATAAACCTTTATATCCTAAACGAGAAACTGTTTAGTGTGCATTATGGACTATACCTGGACGAATTGGTGTAAGAAACGGATATGATATTTGGCCACCAAGATCATGTGATTTGACACCGTTGGAGTAGCTTCTTTGGGGTTACATGAAAAGCCACAATAGAACAATCGATTCCTGAATTAAAGGATGAAATGATTCGAGTCATTGGTGAAATAGAGCAACGCTTATGCCAAAATGTAATCCATTATTTTGACAAAACAGTAAACGTTTGTGGGGCTGCAAGAGGTGGTCTTTTGGCAGATATTGTCCTTCGTATTTAAATGTTATACATTATGCTTCAATTCTCAATTAAAAAGTTTTTTGAAATCAACACAAATTCTATGTTTCATTCAAGGATTAAAAAAACCGCTCAGTTTGAAAGCCCGTAGTAAATATTAAAAAGAAACAAAGTAAAATTTGGCAAGCGTCAGACCGGTTTCTGGCCTTAAATCATCATCAAACATACTCGAGCTGGACGTTCAAAAGCAACTTATATCGGAAAGCAAATATATCGGCAATGTCGGATGTAGGCTGCAGTTATATCTGACGTTTGATGGCGGCTGATGAATTCGGCAATTTTTACGTCGAGCACGGAAAATTTTTTTTTTGAATATTTGTAATTATATTATTGCTATATTAGCTTTGGAAAATATTACTTCACAATCTTCTTCAATCAATCCCTTGCATTCAAAGTCGCTGCGATAATCGACGTCAGAATCTTGCAATAACCATTTCAAATCTGTCATTACTTTCATAACGTATAGAAAATTGTCCACACAACATTAAATCACCTGTTTTTCGAAATGTCTACGCGCATTTCGATAATCATGTTTTATTTTTTCTAGAGATGATTCAACGTTTTAAGTATTTTAACTAATTAATCTCAAGGTTTGTTAATTTCTTGATAGTCTCATATATATAGATAGGTGACTTGTTGTCTTCACAAATCCTAAACTTGAAGAAATTTACCACTAAACACCAGCGAAACGTGCGTCGAGCAGTTCAAAAAAGTGTTTTGGTGTTTAGTGGTAAATCTCTTCAAGTTTAGTATTTCACACCAAAGGTTCCAATAGAAGAATTGATTCACAAATCCAGTCAAAAATCAAAACCAAAAACCCATTCTAAAAAACACTGATTATTGCCGTAGAAGTGCATCTAACGTACTTAAATAAATCTCAGGACACTCACCAGAGAGGTAAAGCATCGAAAGTGCAATATATATCCCAATTACAATATTTTCCCAGGTGCTAAAAAGAAATGCTATCCAGGTGAAGACTACATTGTAATCATAAACATATTTGCTGAGATAAATCTGCAAATACTTGTCAATCATACAGCTATGTTGTCGAATTACAAGAAAATGCTTATGAAAATAATTATTTGACAAGTGTCAGAGATAGAGTTGCTCTTATACAAGGAGTTAGGTAAACATGCGGCAAAAATGCAAGGGGTTATTCCTTGTCCTATTCCAAGAATATTTTGTCCTATGATGATTTTTGAAAAACCCCTTTGTTTCGAAGATATATAGATAGGTGACTTGTTGTCTTCACAAATCCTAAACTTGAAGAGATTTACCACTAAACACCAGCGAAACGTGCGTCGAGCAGTTCAAAAAAGTGTTTTGGTGTTTAGTGGTAAATCTCTTCAAGTTTAGTGTTTCACACCAAAGGTTCCAATAGAAGAATTGATTCACAAATCCAGTCAAAAATCAAAACCAAAAACCCATTCTAAGAAACACTGATTATTGAATTGGAATATTATATTAAATTTTATGAAGGAATCACTATTCGTATTGAAGATATTTCATTATTTAGAGTTAATGCTGCCAAATTTTAAGTTAATTCCATATAGTATGGAGACTTCCTCATGACTTACACATATGTCCAAAAGTTTGAAATACTCAAACATTTCACTTTTTTATTGATATTAAGTTTTCTTGTACTCGTTTCGTTATCATTTTATTAGAACTCTTAAAGGTGCCAAATAAAACTCGACACCAAATGACTAATGTGTGTAAAAATGATTTATTATTATGGAGTCAGTTCACCAATTACCTTCAAAAGTAATTTAAATATAGAGGAACAACTCTCAATAAAGCTAATACATAGTAGTTCTTCCTTGGGTTTGTATGCATGCCTGTAGGCGATTGGGCATGATCAAAATGATCAATTGGGGCTTGTTGAATTCTCCCCCATTTTTCACGAGCATCACTCTTTAGTTCTCGCAGGGTAAGGGAAGGATTATTTCCTTTCGTTGAAGCGTATTTTCAGAACGTCCCAAGACAAGACAAGATGTTCAATGTCATTCATGTCAAAGGAATTTACTGGTCACTCTAACTTAGTTATTCCCTCCTCTTCAAGAAAATGTTGTAGTGCTTCCATGAAGACAAATTCGTCGCCCATTACGCCTCGGAATAGACGCACAATAGAATTTAAAATTTCCTCGATGTACATAGCACCGGGGACTCTTCTTTCTTTCACTCCAGGACCAGTAGAGGTGTCTCCCACCTTCAAATAGGATACATAGTCGAGTTGTTTCTAGTCGAAATTGACAACCTGGAGCTCTCTAAATTAATATCCTTCGTCAGAAACCAAACCAATTCTCGTCTCATGGTAGAACATCACGTAATTCCAGTTAGGACTATGATACACCAGTTCTTGAGCCCATTGCAACATTTTTTTTTTGTTGAAGGGTTAACATATGGAAACACGTAAAGGTCTTCTGCGATGCAAATTTACCGCTTTCGGTCTGCGTGTTATCGTTTGTCATGAAACATTTACTCCTTCTAAGTCTAACAAGCTCCATTCATATACCACTTGTAGATACCAGACGATTTCTTCGAGCTCTCACTGATATCTACAGGTCTTGTCACAGGTACATCATTTTGTACCACTCTGGGGCGATCCTTTATGTCATTTGTCTCTTGGAATTTGTATGAATTTTCGATACAACACTTTGGAAAATATCTACAATATCCCTGTTATCACTTTGATTAAAGCCTTATATAAAAAAAAAACAATTACTCTTGATCTGTTCAAATAAGATATTTTGTATCTAGGCATTTTTTAATCGGATTGATTGAAAATTGAAAAAGAACTAAAATAATGTGTAAATAGCAGTATCAACATAACGGACAGAAATCGAAATACTTGTGTTATCAACAAAACAATGCTTTTGTTAATTTCATTTAAAAACGGTTTAACATAAATATCCAACACAATTTATAGTACTATAGTATCATAGACGTAGATATCCTATTTGTAAATATTCCAAACGTTTGTACATATGTGTATGTTTAAGCTAAAATCATTCTTACAACAAAAAATAGTAGTTTTAAAAGGGAATACTGGTGGTATCTTTAAAAGAAAAGTTGAAACGTATGCATGGATAAATACGATATAATGTATTGACCGTAAAATTTTTGTTTTGTTTTTCCAACAAACCAATTTTAAATGTTTGTATATGTTTGTTTCAATTTTTTTTTCCGTTAACTTATTTTATTACCTCTAGATTAATTAATTAAATTAAAATTTCGATGCCAAGAAGCACCAAGAATTGAAGAAGCAGTTTTTTCTTAGAATAGTCAATTCAGAGAAAGTACTTGTTTGCCGCCTGTTGCAAACACAATGCGCTGGAACAAAAAAACGCTTCTCTTTTCAAGTTTATTTTGAATAGAATTGATTTAAATGAATATCAAGATGATGAATAATCGATGAATATCGAAAAAAGTTCTGGAAACCCTCGCTACCTCGACTAGCTGGATAAATATATACAATTCTACGCAGATCCACAAAAATTCAGCTCACAAAGAGGGAGATCATGTAAATCTTTCACAGACCTTGGTAACCAACCAAAATAAAATACTATTACTGGAAAATCATTGCACAGCAGAGCTGGCCGTAGAAGTGCATCTAAAGTACTTAAATAAATCTCAGGACACCCACCAGAGAGGTAAAGCATCGAAAGTGCAATATATATCCCAATTACAATATTTTCCTAGGTGCTAAAAAGAAATGCTATCCAGGTGAAGACTACATTGTAATCATAAACATATTTGCTGAGATAAATCTGCAAATACTTGTCAATCATACAGCTATGTTGTCGAATTACAAGAAAATGCTTATGAAAATAATTATTTGACAAGTGTCAGAGATAGAGTTGCTCTTATACAAGGAGTTAGGTAAACATGCGGCAAAAATGCAAGGGGTTATTCCTTGTCCTATTCCAAGAATATTTTGTCCTATGATGATTTTTGAAAAACCCCTTTGTTTCGAAGATACAGTGCGAAGAAAATTTGCGACAAACATATTCGATATTTGTTGAAATCATTAATGTAAATAAAAGTACGGTGTACGTCATGAGTTTATCAAGTACAAAAAATTTTTTTTCGATCTCGATCACTTGGAACGGCTGTTTTATCTAGTAAGTGAATTTCATCGGTCGCATTTGTTTACATAGATTGAGTGACGTTTGGCTGTTTGACGTGAATTATATGCTTGTACTTGAAAACTTGGTTTTTAAAAAACACTTTATTGTATCAGGTAACAAACTTTAATTAGTTATATCTCGAAATTGCAACATTAATTATTTGTTATACAAATCAATTTATAACTTAATGATAGAATATTCAGAACCGCGAACCGGCAGAGCCTTCGGCTTAAAAACAGTTTGAAAATATAAATCTATCTATCTAACATTAATTTGGTTCCTATATTTATATTAATATAAAGTAATACAAAAACTATTAATAATCTATAAAGTAAATACGATATAGTTCTTTATATGCATTCCAGAGATAAGGGGTCGGTTTTTACAATATAATTCGTGTCTTAAATAGTGAGTGAAGTTCTCTATTATGATGTATACAAACGCCGAGATGACTGACATGCACTTCATGTATGGACTTGCTGATGGCAATATATTACAAGCTAGGCGATTGTACAGTGAACGATTCCCAGCCCGTAATGTCCCCGACCGAAAAATCTTCGAAAACATTCGTCGACGTCTTCGTGAAACAGGCACATTGAAACGAACTGAAGGGTCAGGAAGATCACTGACCGTAAGAACGGTATAACTGGAACAGAACGTTCTGGACGTGATAGCGGAAGAGCCTGGTAGTTCTAAGCGAAAAATTGCAAATACTTTGAATGTGAGTCACTGGACAGTTTGGAAAATTCTTAAGGACAATTTGTTGTATCCATGCCACATTCAACGCGTTCAGGCACTACTACCTGTTGCTTTTCCTCCACGTATTGCATTATGTCAATGGATATTGCAAACTTTACTTCGCATCCCTCTATTCCTGACACAAATTCTTTTCACCGATGAAGCCACGCAAGAAACACAATAAGGAATTTTCATAATAACCATGTGTGAGCAGATGAAAATCCGCATGAGGTATGCGAAAATAGTTTTCAACATCAGTTCTCGTTGAATGTTTGGGTTGGAATTGTAGGTGACTATCTAATTGGACCGGTATTTCTATCACAAAGACTTACTGGCGAGGTGTATCGCAACTTTTTGGAAGCAACGCTGCCTGAGTTTCTGCAAGATGTACCATTGGCAACAAGGCATGAAATGTGGTTCATGCACGATGGTGCACCACCACATTTCAGTTTGTTTGCTCGTGATTTTTTAACAGCAACATACGGATATCGCTGGATTGGTCGAAGTGGGCCACACGCATGGCCTACTCGATCCCCGGACTTAAACCCCCTGGATTATTTCTTCTGGGGATATCTGAAGTCATTAGTTTACCCTACTCCATTGAAGAATTTGGATGATTTACGAAATAGGAAAATTGCTGGGTGTAACTCAATTAGAAACGACCCTGGTGTATTTAAAAGAGTTCGGCAGTCAATGACGAGAAGATTAAATGCTTCTATCAAGGCTGGGGGAAGTCATTTCGAACATTTATTGTAGATTGAGCAACTTTACATGTACTTTTTGATCATAAAATATTGTTAATGTCGTAAATGTTCACCCTGTATCTTGGAAACAAAGGGGTTTTTCAAAAATCATCAGGCAACAAAATATTCTTAGAATAAGTCAGGGAATACCCCCATTAATTTTTGCCGCATGTTTACGTAACACCCTGCATATAAGAGCTTATACATAAGGATGTGAGGGTAGAGGGTAGAGAAATATGTGGTAGTTTAGTAAGGGAAAGCATTCCTAGAAAACTGATTTTCATTTATTTTCCGTTTGTCATGACAGCAGAAACATACTCTGGCAAAATTCTCGACCAGGTACTGTAGACCAATAGAACTTATTTTCGAAAAAGAAACATTTGAGCTATCAAAACAAAAAATTAAAGGTGTGATAAGGCAGATAGCGGAAATCGAACCGATTGCTATTGAATATCATCACATAATCCTAAATCGTAGTTTCATAATGACAATGATAGATGGCAAGATGTTGGATGTTGTCAGTAATTCTTCAACGCGGACCTGTGTCATTTGTGGTGTGACCCCAAAAGTCATGAACAATCTAGAGAAAATAATACATTTTCTATTAGACCTACGTTTATATAATTCTACATTCCTGGATAAGGTGTTTAGAATTCTGCCTATATATTGCTTATAGGCTAGTATTAAAAAAGTGGAAGATACGAAACGAATTCGAAAAAAAGGACTAAAAGAAGAAAAAGAGCAGATAATAAGCAAGTTGGGAGGAAACTTGAGCTTGTTCGTTTATATGTCAAACCAGAATTATGGAACAAAAAATGATGGAAATACTGCTAGAACGTTTTTCCGAAATTATGCTCTTACTGCTTCAATAACAGGTAACTCTTTCACTCTCCTTTGTATTCAGTATGTTTATACATTTTACAGGGCTCAACAAAGAGTTTCACAAACGTCTTTACATCATTCTGACAACAATGTGATCTGGATATGAAAGAAATACGGAGGCTTTTGTATCGTGATTCACGCATCTGCCATTATAAAGACAGTACATCTTCCTATAGGAATGTTTTCAGAAGAGGCTCTTGAATTCTGCAACAAAGATTTTTGAAGATATCGGAAATCTCACTCTAGACATTTTTCGTGGGAGAAAACCATGAGCGATGTATTTTATAGGCTGTTGATATCTTCTGATCCCAATATATATTCATTATCTAAACGTGTAGGTGCTCGTTCATATAATGAACTATTGATGGAAAAAGTCCAGAATTTAATCCAAGAGCCTCATTTGCCAGCTAATGCTTTATCAGATGTTGATGAACGACAAGGCTGATGAAGATGATGGTGATGTCGATTATAAAGTTGATTATAATGGGTATCAACGTTGATCTTGTTTCTTTACTAAGATTTTTTTCTAATTAAATTTTACTATTGATATAATTAAATCAAATTGTCAATAATTAAATCAATACTGTCTGGGAATTCGCTGTCAAAACAACATTTAGGTTAGTGGTTCTGGGCAGTGTTCCCAGCCTAACACAATTTTCTTCATCGAATCTGTCATTTTCATGTTTTGATCGCTTTTGAGTTGTGCCTGCAGCACCTACATTGGATACGTGCAACACCTACTTAGATCAAAGCGAATCAGTTTCTTCCAAGTTGCAGTATGAAGAGTTGGACTGAAAAAAGATTGACTTCATTGATTTTCAAATGGCACTTCTGGAGGAATTAGAATGGAAAGAAAAATGCTTGGAAGAAAAACCATCAGTTGGAAATGAAAATATTGAATGCTCAACTTAAAAGAGAAGAAAGTAGAGCCATCTTAATTAATTTTATTTGCCAACAACATAGGCATTCTATGTTTATAATTATGATTTATTAATATATGTGAATATTACATAATTAGCTAGCATCATAGATAACAAATAAATAGTTAGCATTAAGGAGTTTTATTTATTTTAGAAATTTATGTATTATCATGAGGCATGAAATAAAACGTTAAAAAAATGTACTTCCGTTTTTCTTTTATTTTGACGTTTATCGACAAAATAATTAGGTAAATACATTTATTTCATTTCCCAATTTACCGTTCTTATAGATAAATGTTTATTTGTTCTAAACGAACAAAATAGCTGCATAGCTAAACAGGTATAAGGAGACAAAATTACATTCTAAAATACGAAGTATAACAAACAATACATTGTTTTCAGTACACAACATAATTAAACAGTATTAAATTATATCAGATTTGAAAAATGGTTTTGAATCAGTGATGTTCGCATTCTGTTGTTTCATGGACATCCTGATTTTGAACAATAGGAGGCTCAATTTGCTCTGGTGGCTCTTCTTCATGTTTATCTATTTCAAGATTGTGCAGAATAGCAGTTGCAACTATTATCGCCTTGGAATGTTCCCATGACACACGCATACCATTAGACAGAATAGGAAGCCTGCATTTTCAAACTCCATAACATCTTTGTACATAGTTTCTTGTCCGGATATGGGATTTATTAAAAAGGATTTCCGCTTTAGTATTTGGGTGTTGTAAAGGTACTATTAGGACGGTGGCATTGCTGTACCCATTATCACCTAAGTTTATTGATGTATGGAATTCATTCTCCTCTAGCCTCCCTTTAAATCTGCTGTTGCTGTAGATGGTTTGATCATGAATTCATCCAGGCTACCGTGCAACAATATCCATTATACGTAGGCGTGCATCACATATTGTTTGAACATTCCATGAAAAATACCCCTTTCTATTACGGTACCTTTCTGCGTCATTTCTACATGGTGAAATGACACGAACATGAGTGCAGTCGATAGTACCGATAACATGCGGAAACTTTGCAACAGCATAGAACTGTTCCTTTAGCTTGTGGCGATTTGCTTCTGTTTCTGGGAACTTGATGTACCTTCCACATAATGATGCAATCACTAAAGTTACCTTGGTGACAATCGTACTTGCAGATGTTTTGTTTCCTTCTGCGAAATCTCCAGCTGTAAGTAAGATACTACCCGTAGCGTAAAAACGCAATGTCAAAAACAATTTTATTGCAGGTTTTATTGCACGATTACGATCTGTTGAAGATTTAATTTAATCTTCAATAAAACTCAGAAACATTGCACAATTTCCTTTTTGTAAGCGAAAACGTTTAAAACATTCCAGGTCGTCAAACTCCACGAAATAATCGTTCCTAAAAAAATGCATTTTACCGCATAAAACTGTCGAATATAAAGAAAGGACAGGTTATGTTTATTAATACTGACAAGTGAAGCTGGCCAATAGAAAGCAAGAATAACAATATTCGGAGTATATCCGCCCAAATTCAAGAGCTTTGTTCGGCGATTGTAGAAAGGGCGTTTCAGACTTTATTCCAAGTATAGCTTATACCAGGTATATACTTGCATTGTAGAACCGACCCTGATCAGCTATATATCTGATTTATTACCACTTCTGTTACTGAAAATGACCTCTGTACGCCCCAAGCGAAAAAATATTCTTTTCCGGCGAAGCGTACTTCTAGTTTAATAAACAAACTGATTATATTCGTCCTGAACTGAAAAATGTGTTTATGAATAATGTTTTATTTCAACAAAACGGTGCGATATCGCCAAACAAAATTTAATGCGCTTTAATTTTTGTAAGTTTATGTTAAATCTCTGGTTTACAAAAATAAACTCCGAACAATTCTTAACCTTAAACGAATCATTTAGGCCGCCATTGTAAATATACCACGATATATGTGTGAAAAAGTAACAAGAACTTAAGATAAAATAAAAATTACCGTTAATAAAAATTAAGTTCTGACACAAAAATTTTTACTGAAGGATTATAAAAAATTGTGGGCCTATAACAGGTCAAATGTTTCTCAATCCGGAAGCACGTTCGAAGCCCAAGATCCGTGCACTTTCACCTCGACCGCACCGTGTCGCCTCTGTCGTTATCGTACGTCACAAAGACGTGTGTTATGGAGATCATCTTGCATAATACACTGCCTGTGTGGTAAAGTGTTAGGCACATTTTTCACCAACGGTGACATAATCGAGAACAATATTTATGATTGCCTCTTAAAGCAATTAATAAAACGAACGCAATACGAAAATATGTTAAATGGCCGTTATAAAAGAATTTATTACGAACGGAACATTGTCGGATTGCCTGGTGTTAAATTCATCAGCTGGAAACTTTTTATTGACCAAATTTATAACTTGGTAGAGAAATTAATCATTTTAAACTTCTTTACAATGTATTAAAGTACTTTCTAAAAAAGATACCTGCAATAGTTTTTGTTATTCTTATAGTATATCCAGCATAGCTATTTGGTCCTTAACATTCTCAAAAAATAAAACTTAATATTCGGTCTTTGTTCGATGTTTATTTTTCGACCATGGTATCGTCTAACACGACCAATGGTATGCCCAAACACTAACACTTTAAGCGCTATAACTTAGCTTCAAATAATTCTAATGTTATGACATTTTGTCAGAACGTCAGTGAAGGATACACCTTTCCATCGCTTACCCCCGTCAAAAGATGGTGCCATTAGCCTGTTTTCCGTGAGACAGACCTTGTATAACCTCAACAATCAGTTGTAGACGCGATGTCATTCGTAAAGTAATTTTTGAGGCACTGTTTTCTTTTCATTGAACTGAGAAAAAAATGATGCGGATGCTAAGTATACGGTTTGTTTCATAGAATACTTGTAAGGATAGGAATCCGGAATCTCGGATAGGAATTCGGACCAACCTTTCTAAACGTGTACATAAACGAGGAACAATTCAATAGGTGAGTCGCTAAAGGTTATCCATAAAATACCCAAAATTCACGTATTTTTGATCCTTACCTCGGCCTTGGCCAGGCTTCATCACATTTACCCCTACCTAATTATACATCACAAAACCTTCCCTCCCCCCCAAAGAATGACTATTTTTATGATTATTAGTAAGATATATCATAACACAAAGCATAACATATCAGCGGTGGATTTGGCACCGTGACTCAATTGAATGGCCTCCTCGTTCTTCGGACCTAAACCACCTAAACTTTATTTTACTGGGGCTGCATAAAACAGAAAGTGTATTCAAAACCAATACAAAATCTAGCCGAACTGTGTCTCAGAATTATTAAAACATCAGAAGAAATAAATGCAACGAGATTCGCACCACTAGGGAAAAGGTCTTTTCTGAGGCGATGCAGAGCGTGCCGAAGGCAAACAATTTGAGCATTAAAGTTTAGTTTAGTTTAGCAATTTTAGTTTTAAAGAAAAATATTGTAATAAAAGTATTACAATAATACCTTTCATTTATTAGTTTCAGTTTTATCTTAATAAAATAATAGACAGACACATTGTCTTTGGGTTGATTTTTTTTTGAAATGAGGTTCTTTTGCAAAAAAAGGTTATAATATTTTTGGGGAAAGAAAAATGCCAATTATTGTATAATTTTGAAATCTTTACTACATGGTTCATCTTAAAGTCGAATGTCAATCTGTCTCTCTCTAATTCGTGATCGAACAGCGTCACTGTCTATCTCACCTACGTTAGTGAGGCCCATTTTGGAGTACGCAAAGGCATTTTTATCATGGTATTCGTTTTTAGAAAGGTGGTCGGTCCAATTGCAAAAAACTAAACAATAATATTTTTTGTGGAAAAAAGTGTCAATTGAAGGGGCAAGTGGAAGAAGGAGTTAAGTGACGTTTTCTGAAAAAGTCTTGTTTTGTCGCAGATGAAAAGGTTATGTGCATATGTGACTTGCCTCATCAGGATTTGGTTCTGTTCTACATATCTAAGCAAATACAATCTTGCAGAAGGGGTTATGTTGCAGTAAATAACAAAAATGCAATAGAAGTAGGAGCTATGTGCCCATAACCCTTTCATCCACTCTAATATTTGAATTTTTAATATCACATGGACCTTGGTGATGACATGACACCTAAAACATAACCTTAAAAATACACTGTTATAATAGTTGTTTGATAGTTAGGTTAGGTAATAGACTATAATTAAACCAAATATAAAAATGTTGTCTCGATGACAACTTATGGCTCCAAAAAGTACTGGCATCATATAATAATATAGAATTACCGAAGAAAACTGTTTTAAGTGAATGTGATGGTGAACAGCAGACTGATAATCAAGTTTGTTTAAAGTTAAGGTATGCTTTAGACTATGTCTTTGTAATGTCCAAAATAATTAATTCAATTTAATGAAGTACCTAACTACCGAAACTTTACAGGGCAACATTAACAAACAGAATATGGCACAGTCTCAATGCAGAGACAACATAATAATGACAATATACAAAGTGATGCAGGATTAAGCAGTGGTATCTACTTATAGTCTATTTGTAATTTTAGTTTGTCCAATGGGTACTATTAATGACTTTTCGCTGCCATATGATGATGTACAATCTGAGGCGGACTCAGTAATAGATGGTATGACAAAATTATTTAATGAAATATAATTTTACATAATATTTCAACTGTTTAGATTCATTAGCGCTTCATGGTAGCTACAATGTTTATGAATCAAGTGGCAGTGAATATCAACCTAGTCATCTTTCAGAATCGGAAAGTGATGATGAAAATAATGATAATCAGCCAGAGGTTTTGAATAATAACGATGAAAGCTTAACAACCAGGGGAACCAGAAGGATTAAGACATTTCCTGTAAAACCAAAAATGTCAAGAAAACGGATCAAAAACCCAGACACTTGGAAAAGACATATTGCAGCAATTCGTAGGGAAACAGGGAAGAGTGATATTTCTTATTCCGGGAATGTTGTTGCTTCTAAAAGCATCTGCTCGGGATGCTTATGTACAGAAACTTGCAGATTAAAATGCAGTGTTAAATTTAACGAAGAAAAACGACGGTTAATATTTGATCATTTTTATAGCCTTGATATAAATTCAAAAAATTCACTATTATTTAGAAGTATTACTCCATTGGAAGTTGCACGCCAGCGTAAAAACGCTTTTACACATAAATCTCGTTCTTTCAAATACTCACTCATTTTGGACAATCAACAAATTTATGTATGTAAAAAAGCATTTTGTGCTCTTACCAAATTAGCAGTAAAAACGTGGACAACATTAAAGGTAAACTAAAGTCTGGACAATCAGTTCTATCTCAAGATGCACGTGGACGGCATATAATAAGGCCACATAAGATGAGCGATGCTGTTGAGTAGGCTATTATAGATCATATTAATCAATTTCTCACAGCAGAGTTCCATTATTCCAGAAACAGTAATTCTCATAAAAGGTATTTAGCCCCATATTTGAATATGTCGCACATATATAGATTATATGTTGAAAAATGCAAACAAGAGAATAAATTGGACAATTTTTTAATAAAAAAATCAACTGATGCAAAAATTTTCTCGACCAAGTTCTATTTGTCATTTACTCATCCGAAGAGTGATACCTGAAGCAAATGTGTTGCTGGGAAATCAGATATGACACACGAAGAGAATGTAAAACTAGGGTTTCAGTTGATGTCTAAAGATCGAGAAAAATCTTTGAAAAACAAAAACGAACCGTTATATGTTACATAACGGTTGACTTACAGCAGCCCTTACCCAAAATTACTACGTCAAAGGCATTTTACCTAAGGCAAATTTGGTTCTACAACTTAGGCATTCACATGATCACGACTGAAGGGTACGAAAGTATAATGCAAACGTGGACTGAAGATGTAGCCGGTAGAGGTAGTGCAGAAGTTGTAAGGTGTTTATGGAATTTTGCACAAACTAGCGAAAATACGAAAAAAAGGAAACATCTTACAGTATGGTCCGATTCATGCTCTGGCCAAAACAAGAATTTTCATGTGATTTGTTTGTACCAGCTGATGATATTGAAAGGTACCTTTGAGATAACGAACATACATTTCCAGAGGTAGGACATACGTATTTAGATTCAGATAGAGATTTTGGCCCGTAGAGAAAAAATTCTAAGAAAACACAGTACCATATTTACACCGGAAAAATATAGACAGATTATTAAAACAGCATGCACAAAACAGTCGACGGTTAACGATATGGAACAGTACTTTCGTGGATAGCTTACCAATTAAAATGGGATTGGTGAATAAAAAAAAGAACTTACTAATTGAAAAAGTTCCATTTAGAGATGGTATAAAATCGATACGTATTGAATAGTTTGGTAGTTACCTATATAAGGAAACATTCGATGAGTACACTCCTTTCAAAAAAGTTTTCTTATTTAAAAATAAGCCAACAAAAAATTTTATCCCCCCGTCACATGTTACATTCACCAGAATTCATTACAAGACAGGAAACATATCACAAAAAAAAATTGACAATATTCGAGATCAGTTACCCTTTATCCAAGAAGAACACAGAGGAATATATGAAAATATTATTGGAGTGGAAAGTGAAAATCCAACACAAAAAAGAAGTCGTACCAAATGATTTCGTTTCATATTCGAATACCTAATTCTATGATTTTCTGTTTATTAAAATGTTCAATTTTCTCAGGAATGTATTATTGTTTTATACTTAACATTTTTGCCTATGTTAAAAAGTCTTATTAAAGTACATGACTTCATTTCTATGTTTATTGAACCTATTATTACTGTTAGCAAATGGAAGAAGAGGTTATGTAAATTTAAATAAAAAAAAAATACAAAAAACTAATGAATAGCTAATATTTGTATATTCTTGAAAATAATTCACAAACTAGTGCTATTAATTAAAAAACCGAATTTTAAAATTAAATAGTTTTACAATTTAATTTAATAGAATTAAAAAATCCCAATTAGTGTTAGTAAAATCTAATTATCTCCTTTGTATATTTTTATAACATAACCCCTTCTTCCGCTTGCCCCTTCAATTGTTGTACCATTTTCAAATCTTGACTAAAATTTCAAAACTTCTCGATAACAAACTCATCAAAAACAGCAATCTGTTCAAAACCAGTACTATATTATTCATCCTGTATAATTACGTTTTACGTCCATAGAACATAAGCTTATTATTTATGGAAAATAAAAAATCTATACTTACAGCAATAAACGAAAGACCTATATACCTTATTAAATAGAGTGATTTGTAAATTGATACGCTTGCAATACAATCCCATGTGACCCAACGATTGCAAAATACCTACCGTAAAACGTTACAAAACATCGATACGTATGCCATTTTATCTTCACAATTTAGATCAAAAAACCAACTGCCATAATTATTATATGGTGTATTGTTCTGTAAGTGAAAAATACGCAGTCGTGATCGTTTACTCGAACAAAACAATGTCCCAGCATAAAACTGATATTAATTAAAACAAAACGATGCGGTTAATGATCTTATTATTTATTAATGTAGTACCCAGCACGTTTAATAAGACCTCAGGCACCTAATGGGCATGTGAATTGGTAAAGAAACTTGTGTAGCTTAGACATTTCCTTATAGGAAGCAAATAAACATATTCTGAATGTCTTAATGCCACCACGCTCTTAATGGTCAAAGAAACCACTCGATAAACGGTGTATCACGTTTAATAAAAGAACAAATATCATTTTCTTCATAAGCAAATTTAAAATCAAAGCCAGAATAGGATTTTTGCAGATTTCAATATCAAAAAAAAACGAAACGATTTGATTAAAAACTTAAATATATATGTGGCGTAATTGTGGCATAATTGTAAGAGTAAAGGAACTGAAATGGAGGTGGGTAGATCAATAGCGAGACAATATGATGACAGATCGACTAAAACAAATCGAAATAGATACCGCTTGATCATAAACGTCCACGAAAAGGACACAGCCAGAGGAGAGCTCAGGACCGCGCAACTTGGAGGCATCCTGCAGTGTATAGACAATATCTAAATGATGATGATCCCTAAAAAGACTCCCTTTTTTAGTAGAGTCAGGTACGTTCACCTTTGCAAAACTATAAGAAATCGTATTCGCGAGGAAACGCGCTAGTCCAACATGCAGCTAGTGCAAAAGAACACTGGAAGAGAACAAGGGAATAAACAAACCTAAATACAAGCTGAGAAATAATCACAAATGTTTGCCGTAATGCCTAAGTATGGCACTGTATGCAGGACGCATAGAGAAATGTTAGAGGTTATCAAAAGATTTTAGTCAAAGTCAGATGAAGATCAGAACCAGTCACCATTGCCAGCGGAAGGATAAATGCGAGATATCTTGATGGATGAAGTGACAAATGCTATAGAAGCGGTGAAGGCTTCAAGAAGGGTGCTGCTGAAAACTGATGGTTGAATTTTGCATGAAATATTGGCAAATTTGTATATTATATCCATATACATACAAATTTTTACAAAGAGCAAAAAATACCCAACCTAGAAAAGAATGCTGAAATGATTCTTCTTCATAAGAATAGAGCACGGGGAGATTTAAAAAACTACCGCCCAATAAGCCTCATATGAGTAATGTACAAAGTTTTCACCAAGTTAATATCTAAAAGAATATTAAGGACACCGAATGACGCACAACCAAGAGATTAAGCAGGACTCTAAAGTGGGTTAAGTACAATGCAGCATATCCAAGTTGTTCAACAGGCCATAGAAAGGCACAATGAATACACCGTTCTTGGCTTTTATTGACTATGAAAAGGCTTTTGACTCATAATCAAAGAAAGCCATAATGCATGGATGTCTTGTTATGTGAACTTACTGGGATCCATATACGATGGAGCTACAGCAACAATTCGTATGGCAAGCATAATCTTGAAATTAAAATCAATGTAAAACGGGGTATACGGCAGGGTGTCTCAATGCCTGATAATGGTGACCCTTCACATACCTGGAAGAAGTATTCCGTAATCTGAATTGGGAACAGGATGTAATAAGGATGTAAACAGTACAGACTTAAGTCATCTCAGATTCGCAGATGATCGTTCTCCTGTCATAAGACCCAGATAAGCTATAAAAAGACTTACAGGAGCTGAAAAGAGCAGGATAACCATTTCGCTCGAGAATAAAGCTGAAAGATAGAAGTTTCTGTATTAGGGTGGGATTTGGATATTGTGGATCATTATAATAGAAAAACCTACACATGGATCAGGATTAGAGGTGGAATAGGAATAGGATGGAATAGGAATAGGATATATTGCAATGCGAGGTGACGACAGATAGACCAAGGCAATCCTGGGATGGATATCGCTAGATTATAAACGTCCACGAAGTAGACCGAAAACACAACGGACTGTTGACATCAAATTGGATTTCAAGTATAATTGGACCTGAATGGCAGAGGAGAGCTCAGTGCTACGCGAGTTGGAAGCCTGCTGGGGAGGTTTTCATCTTATAGTGAAGATGATGATATAAAAAGTTCGATGATAAAACAAGTTTATAGTTGAAAGAATGACTTTAGTCGTCCTTATATTCTCTATTAAGCCCAATTCATTTATTTATTTTTTACCGGTTCTCCAATTCATTTATTCCATCTCTGAAATGATTTTCCGGAAGTCCTTCAAATTACTCATCTACGGCTGCTGTGACTTTTTGGTCGATTTTGACCACCCACTTGGGCTGCTTCGGAGCTTAGTTAATCACCGGGGCTTAGTCCACTCTGCGATTTGTTGTGGCAATTCAGAATCATAGTATCACCCAAGCCTCATCCATAGTTACAAAATAACGTTTAAAACTTATTTTATTCTTTTGAAAATGCTCCAAATGTTGGTTAGAAAGTTTTACTCGAAGTCGTTTTTGATCAGAATTTTTACAAATGCGGCACCCATCTTGCACATAGCTTTCTCACAGTAGCGGCTCGTAAAGGAGGGCGATGGGGCGCCGCTCCTCTAGCATTTATCACAGTAAAGAATTTTTCAGAGCAAAACCCCATATTTTATTTCCGTTCAGTTTTTTTTTCCTATAATTAATTCTCCTGGTTCACCTCCTGTATAAGGTTTCAATAGTACGAAAAGTAAAAAGGAGGAAAGGGAAAGCAAAAACAAAATCAGTAGCACTATTTTCTTCTACGCCCTCCCACTTTAAAAACCAATGAGCCGCCACTGGATTGAACAAGAACAAAACTTGTTGACGAACTGTAGAACCACATGACCTTTTCTTTAACTGACTATTTGTAGTATAAAGCTTGTATTATCTTTAACCGAACAAGAATCTTGTGATGGGTAAAGTTTAAAATATATTGTAGGGTAGTTGTCACAGATAAATTGTTTGTCATGATGTTGTCATGATTATATCTCAGATTTTTACTTTTCTGTTATGATAATAATTCCTGAATCGTTTTTGTATTATACAAATATGTATAGTGTATATAATACTTTATATTTATGACACTCTATACCTTGTACAATAAATATTTGAAATTTTTTACTTCAAGGTCAAATTGCTTAGTTTGTCTGCGCTATACATGATTTTTCTACACTTTATAAGATACGGTTGTTATTAGAACATAGTTCAGTTTTAGAATTAGATTAAATCATCTCCAGATCTCCTACACAATACAAAGATTGAAAAACAGTGTCCTTAACTTTAAGGGAAAAAGTACCAATGAATCAAATATTTATATTCAAAATATTAAGAAATGATCTTTTCTCAATTCCAGCATACAAATAAAATAAAACTCATCAGCAGGACGAATAATGCGACCCCAACCCTAAAGAGTGATTCCCATAAAATGATAATAGATCTTCCGATTATAGGAAATTTAATTTGACTGACTGAGCAGAATGCATCTTCCCATTGTTGTTTTACGGGGTTGTTGTCACAGTGACGAATCGTACAGATTAAAATACAGGGATGAGTAAATTCGATTATAATCCACAAAAGAATCGTGCATTCGGGTAATAAATTTCAATTTTCATCTAAACTTACAGTGGAAATGTAGTGCAATATGTTTTAGTGCTAGAACTAAAGAGAGTCACAAAAAATCGATGAAATTTAATAATAGCATGTCATCAAACTTTTTAAACAGGGTCTCCCTGTAAAAGCTAAATATTACACTTTTTTTTTATAGAAATCAGACAGAGAGTCAGTCAATCAAGATGTACTAATAATTAATATACTATAAATAAAATACTAATTTAATGGAAAACAATTCAAGAAACAACAAGTTTTATTCCAAACTAACAACATGATGAAAGTAAAATGTAATACCAGATGTGTTTCAAAAATATTCTGAAAATATTCAAATAAATGCTCAAAATCGGCTCCTCCTGTTATAAAAACCATCCTGTTATAAAACGCTTCTCTTACCCGTTCAAATGTTTCCGCAGAAATTAACGTACATTGTTTCGTAATTATCTGCTTTAAGACCTTTTGTTATCAGGTTACGTAACGTATACCTTAGGTTTTAAATACCCACATAAAAATAACTCTGAGGGTGTTAGATCTGACGATCCAGCAGGTCACTCTAATTTACCGCGTCGTCCAAACCATCTATTGGGATACTGTTTATTTAGATAAACTTTTACTGCACCA
This sequence comes from Cosmopolites sordidus, assembly GCA_031761425.1. NCBI lineage: Eukaryota > Metazoa > Arthropoda > Insecta > Coleoptera > Curculionidae > Cosmopolites > Cosmopolites sordidus. The sequence continues at coordinate 478,886 of JARFXV010001047.1, read as the reverse complement.
TAATAATATGGAGGAGCACCATCCTGTTAAAAAGTCACTTCCAGATTTCGAAATGCATAAGGATTTTTATCTAGGACTATCATCTCTAAAATTAGCGGTTTAATAGCATTCCGCAATAGATCCAAATATACATCCCAAGTTAAATTTTGATGTAAAACATAGGTCCAACTAGATGATTTCCCAAGATCCCTGCACACACTTTGACTTTTTCTGGAAATTATTTATAATTGTCACGAAAGAAATGAGGATTTGAGTTACTCCAGTACGTTACATTCCGAGTATTAACAATGGCATTGAAATGAAAGAAGAATTCTTCGCTAACACAAATTATTTTTGAATATATGGGTTCTTGGGCTATTCTTCCAGATATCTCTCCACAAAATTCAAGTCTGCCATCGGGATCATCTTCTGTTTACTGGGGAATAATTAGTAATTTGTAGGGGTGATTTTATTTTAAACTCCTTGCAGAGTTTTTGCAGATACTCCACAGACAACTGTAGTTTGTGATATAGATTCTGTAGGATTCGCGACTGTTTCAGCAACAATATCTATTGGTTGATTCTCTGGATCGATAGTAAGTGACTTTAGCTCCTTTGTCAAGCAAATTTTTTTCGTGCAGTCTTGATGCTAATAATTCCGATGCTTTTTTGGATAGTCCCAAATCTCGTGCTAAATCGTTTAATTCATGTTGATTGAATCCTTTACGAACAGAATCATTGGAAACTTTGAATTCTTCGTCGGTGGAGTCACATTGATCTTCACTTGATTCACATTCTTGTGTTTCTAAAGAAGGTAATTCTTGAAAAACTGGCACTGGAATTTCAGCTGAACAAGGCACAGGGCGTATAGCTGACGGTAAACTAGGGTACTCAATTTTATGTTTGTTTTTCTTGTTGAATCCTGATTTTTTCACTATGCAAAAGTAGCAATAACTTAAATGATCTTTGGGCTCTCGCCAAACCATTGGTATACCAAAGAAAAGTTTATTACGTATTCTCTTCGTAAACATTCGTAAACTCTCTACACACTGCTTGTACACTTTATGAGGGGCCCATGATTTATCCTGGTCACCTATTTTCACTTTAAAATAAGCAAAATAGGCTTGCCTGACAAATGTACTAATATTAGTCCGTTGAATGGGGATGGTAAAACTGCCACATATATAACAAAATGAATCAGGGCTGTTTAAGCACTTACGACGAGACCTACCAGAGGCAGACATAACGAAAATCTGTAGTTGTGTATGTATACTTTGACTTCACTATATCAGAGCGACACAGACCCGCGTACTTTAACATCTCATGCGTAACTGACCGAACTAGTTTTGGATGACGCAACGTCACTCACGCCCCCACTCCTAGGTAGAAGAAGATTCGCCGGTAGGAAAGCAGTAGTGACTTCTGTGATTCGCCAAGCTTCGTCGGATGCGCAACAACTGTAAAGAAAAAACTTCACGAGATAGAAAAAAACTAAATAAAATTTTGGAATTAGCATGTCAGTATAAAATAGCTTAAATATCGAACTCAACAGAAATTATTTTTCAAATTGTTTCCCAGTGTAATCCATATAAATCAACACCGAAATATTTCTATAAATTAAAAAGACAAACATTGATTTCAATAGACAACGCTAGCAGATATCTTTAAATTTAAAAAGTTCCGTTATTTTTCCGACATTCTGAATATATAACATAATTTTTCCTCGTTTTAATTATTGTTATTCGCTAAAGTTGTAAGACCATAATAAAAATGAAATAAATAAATTACAACTCTATACAAAATAAGGCAATCCAAATTAGCTTGGAGTGTAAGAAGTATACAGCAACTCCTCTAATATCGCGTTCTTTAGGTTAGTTCTCCGAGTGATTGATTGTTAAGATGGTCAGTATCATTATGATTTTTAGAATAATAATAACGTAACGTCGGCATATCTTTAAATAGAGTTAATAACACCGAGGTAAACAGAGATACATGTAACATTAATTTAAAGGATAACTCCCACATTCATTTTCAAGCTAGTGTCTAATAGCGAAGTGTTAAATAAAGATTATCAAGGATTTAGCCTAAAGGCATCAGCACGCCCTCTAAGGACCGGCCCTACAACACTAGAACGCACCAGGCATAAGCCACACCTGGAGCAAAACCCGAGTACAGCCCACACCCAGCACATCCCCGCACTATAGAACCGACCCTAAGGGGAAGTTGACTAGTCCCAGATATCTTAGATATCAGAAGGATTAAGCTCTGTGGGGGTTTTCTATTGTTATTCAGAAACTTTTGGACGATTCGAGCTGTTCCAAGCAATACAGCCTGTATGGGTCTAAAAAGGTGATCGTTGAGGCCCAATATTTTAATATTCCTTACCAAGTTTTTTGGGATGATTCCAGTGGATGACAAATGATCGGTATTGTTTCAACGCACTTCATATCCCATTGTTTTTTCACCTGTTCTTGAAGCTCTTTATTCTTCAGAATTTTTCGGTATATTTTGCAATTAAATTATTGTTGTTTAGGACAGCTATATCTATAAATAATGTTTTTCATGCAATTTTATTGATCACAACAATATGGGGCTTATTGTTATTTATTTATGCTTGGTAAGCACTGTTCGGTCCCAATACATTGTGTAACTGTTGTTCTCCAGAACTGGTTGCGGATTGTAATTGTAGTATGGGACTTTTTCTGATTTCTTTAGCTATAGTTTTATTGCCAATTCTTGATGAATGATCTTTGCCACTGTGTCGTGCCTTTTTTCCACCTTTACATCCACCACACTTCCGTCCCGAACTATGTACCTGAGGTAATTTCTGGCAGGTATAATTTGGTCTTGTATTGCCAGTAGGAAACCTTCTGTGTCCGGAAACATCTGTCCGGCAGTCAGCCAGTAGTTCGACTTGTTCCTGGGTGACCTCATTCAAATGTCTCCCATGCAGAAGCTTTTCTCTCCACGATTGTAATTTCTCAAGTTCTGTTTTTGCATAAAGTTGAACTTGATTTTCGTTTAGTCGAAGTGGTGTTGATCCATCAGCCCGGCATACAGCTTTATGTAGCATAAACGTTTTCGCCTGCTGAAAGAAATATTTCCGCAGATTTCCTATTTGTTGATCCAGTTTCTTACTAATATCGACCACTGATTTCATTTCTAGTGTGATGTTACTGTGATTTTATAAGCAGTGTCCTGGTCTTGGGTTGCAAATTTTGTGCGTCAGTTGCGCTCCAGTTAACTATTCCGAAAGAATAGTTTAGTAATGAACATGTTGAGCCTTAGACATGTTTCTGTCCTCAAAACTTGTCTTACTCTTTTGATAAATTGACAGGTAAGCTCTTCTTTCATTATGCCTTGATCAATTCGGCGTGCTTGCTTCATACCCAGATTCTTGTATGTATCTACAGCACTCATTGTCTCGATCTTTTGTCCGTTCTGTATCTCAAAAGCAGTGTTCAGCAGTTTTCCTCTATTGATATTTAATATGCGACACTTCTCCAGTCCATTTGTATACCACTGGAGAATTCTTCCACTATTCTTAACATTTTCTGTAGGTGACTGTTTCATGAGGTAAATCATTTCAAATCGTCCATGTAGAGTAAATGGTTTAGCCGCATAGATTCACCATTACTTGTCAAGCCAAAACCATATTTGGTCGAGTTCAGTCGATTTGAAAGTGGGTTCATGGCGATACAGAGCCAAAGAGAACTGAGAGAATCTCCTTGAAAAATACCTCTTCTGATTGGAATTTCTGTAGTTGTTATATTATGGTCACCCTCTCTAAGTTGGATTTTAGTTTTCCACACTGACATGAAGCTCCTCAAGAGATTTATTATTGGCTGATTTATTTTATAGATATATAAAATTTCTATAAGCCATTCATGTGGTACAGAATCGAAAGCTTTTTTATACTCAATATATGCCATATTAATATTTCGTTTCGTTTAAACGAAATGAAATATTAATAAAGACTATTAATATTGATTATTGTTTAACTATCGAATAAAAATGAAAAAAAAACATTTCATTATATTTTATAATCGTCGTCCCAAGTGATTTATTTAAACTTAGGAACTATCATTTTTTTTTAAACTTAGGAACTTTCATTTTTTTTTAGATTGAATTAGTTAAAGGTAGTATTATTTGTCAAATATTACTAAAATTTCCCATGGCATCTGCTCCGACACGAAACTGGTCAAATGTTATGTTTACTTTGGTTATTAGTGCTAAACTATGTATATAATTGAAAGAAAAAGATTATTTATAAAAAAACTGAAAAACCGCCAATAAACGTATGTCGTAGCTTAAGAAAATTACTGGTTTTCTGTTAATCATTACCAAACTTGTAATGGATTGTCCACATTTATAAGTCACCTGGATTTCGATATTAAGTGAAGGCTCTGTATAAAATAATATATAAAATTCTCGCGTAACTTTTAGCTCACCCTCATAAACTTTGTTTATCAGAGGGAACAATGCAACCTAAGCTAACCCACGAAGAGACTTACTCAACAAATATTAGCAAGGCAGTGGATGATTATAAAACGCTCAGATAAAAGCATTATTTTCGTACCCCCAACTGTCATCCGATCCGTTCAATAACGCACCCTCATCAGGGCATAAATTATCGAACGTGTTCAGTTAAAAGACAGTAAAACCCTCAAAGCTTTTCTGGGTGGTCCCTGATTGTTAAAAAAAAACTACGATTAAAAATTTTAGTTCATAAAATAGAAATAAAATAAAATTATTAAGGTAATTCTTGAATAAAAAAAGTGTTAGATATCCATATTTATTGTATTCCCTCAGAACGATCTGTTCTCGAATTCGTAGCTATTAAAACTGGAAACAAATTATGTCTTTTTTATATTTATTGATTAAAAAGGGTGTTCAAAAAGCGATTGTATTAGTCGAGGGAATATTAAAAGCGATGTGTTTTAACAGGTGAATAGGATGTTTGTAGAATGATATTAGTTCAATTCTCAAGTCAGAAATCAGGAATGAAGATGACGTGTTAACAAACGTGTGTTGTTATTGTGATATTGTGCGTGACGTGTTATTTTGTGATAGTTCATTGCTTAAAAAGGAATAAAACAATTTTATACTTTGTTATCTATCACTTTTATATTAGTGATATATAATAAAAGTGATAGATAACAAAGTATAAAATTGTTTTATTCCTTTTTAAAAGAGATAATTATGACGCTACGAGGTATGACTATTAAATAACGAGACTGACAAATCCCCCTGGGAAAACATTTTATTTTGTTCAATACATCTACATATCATCTACATATTTTTTACTACATATATTTCACTTATTTTCTACTTATTTTTCTGTTACTCCCTGCTCGCCCCTCCTTGATGTTCCTTTGTATACGGGTTTCTGGCATTCTCGCCATGTATCCCGGCCATTTGGGTTGCTGAACCCTCATATAGTCCACAATATCCAGATCTTTAAAATATTGCTTGAATTTTGTCTTATTTATATTTAATATTATGGATATTTCACGTGAAACGGACAACGATAAAAGAGTGAGGTCCTGAAATTTGTTCATATTAGGCATATTTGTACTTCTAGGGAATATGAACGTGCACACATATTTTTTTTTTAATTTAAAGTTTAATTGTTCAGATATGGGATTCTACAGAATTCACCTAATTGACGGAAGGGTTTCTTTGGAATTATATTTTCATGTTGAAGTATATTATAATAAAATAATAAATGTAATCTTTTGTATAGAAAATTTACTGTTCTTTTTGATTTTCAAATCAGGTTCCATTTTTTTTTCTAGTGCTAAGCCGGAAGTAAATATTTAAATTTTTTTTAATAACTTCAAACATTTTAATTTTATTTTTTTTTTTACTGCAAAATAAAGCTTAACATTTATAAATTTTACCATAAAAATTGCAAAATGAGATCTAAATTAGTTTAGCAGATAAATCAATCAGAGTACGTACATGTCATGCTGGGTGCTTGCTAAAGTTGGCTGGTTTGTGTATAAAAAGACATATCTACATAGTAAAATTGCTGTGACGTCACCTATTTATGCATAAAGACATACATATTCTAAACTAGTTCTACACTTGATACCTATATGTTATTAATAATGATTTATATCTAAATGAAACTAAATAAATGAAATAACTAAATGAAAAATATTTTATTTTATAATTTTTGCAATTTTACTATTGCAAACAACATTGGTTCGTTTTATAACCATGCCTTCAGTAGTTGGAATAAAACAGTGGTACGTTTTTGTCCCTGGAATAGTTACTGATGATTGAACTCGTGGTTGGAGAAAAAATTTTTGGCATTTAATATCATCTTTGGAGCAGTTGTAAATGGCTGTTTGAGTTAAATTTGAATTCGCCCAATTATACAATCATATTGACGTAATAATTGCTTTACTTGGAGGTAACTGCAAAATTGCAGGTGTCGCTAAACATTTCAGGTTTCCTCTAAGACCATCACATGGTCCCTTACTGTGAGAGGTTGCGTGAAAATGATACTCTGCATCTGTCATAAAATCATGTTTATAATAAAATACCCGGGACCGGGCTTAAATGCAAAATATTTCAAAGGGAGTCGGAGACCTCTGGCCAATGTCTGAAACCGAAAACAAAAAATTTCTTTGGAACAGTAATTATCAATTATCTCCTGCGCCCACGAAAACTGCACGAATTGGGGCGAACATTGAATCAGCAAAAAATCCAAATTTTAGCTTTGCAAGAAACCAGACTGACATGATAACACCTTGGAATTCGGCAACTACAGGCTTTTTAAAAGTAAAAGGGACAAAAGAATACTCAAAAATACACCACATCTCGGTGTTGCTTTCGCTATCTCAAGAAACATTCTTGGTTCTATAACAAATGTCCAGCCAGTAAATAATCGACTTATGACACTATCCCTCAAGTGTGCCAACAAAAACTATTCATTAATCAATGCACACCTCCCGCTTAACGAAGAAAATAAATCTAATCCTGAAAAAGTAAATAAGTCCCGGGAAATTTTGGAAAAAACTATCTCTAAAATTCCCTTTAAACATGTAAAAACACTATTGGGTGATTTCAACGCCCAACTAGGGAAAGAAAAAAAGTACAGGAAAACAGTCGGCAGTTTTCCCGCTCATAAATGGACTAACCATAATGGTAGAAGATTGGTTGAACTATGTTCGCAGTTTAATCTAAAAATAATGTCAACCCATTTTAAAAAGGAAATAACAAAACAAAAGACCTGAAGATACCCAAACACGTACTGGGTAAATTTCAAATTGACGACGTGGTCATTACGTACCCCAATTATAAAGAGATTTTCAATGTTCAAGTCAGGAAAGGAGCTATATATAGATAGATACTATATATAGATAGACACGGATCACTACTTGACTAGAATCAAACTTAGCTTAAAACTTATTCAAAAGAGACGGCTAATATCAAAGTTCGATCCAACGAAAATAAAACCAACTCTAACAGAACAGCTTGATAAACAACCAACACAGAACTGGCAAGAATTGAAACCAAAAATTATTAAAACAGCCTTAAAGTTGGTTCCTTTACAAAAACGTAGAAAACATCCGTGGTGGGATGAAGTTTGCGAGCAAGCAGTATTAAGCTGAAGTAAAGCATTCAAAGATTGGAACAGCCAAAAAACAGCAATAAAGTATAACATCTTTTTGGAAGTAAGAAAAGAAACATCGAAGCTAATCAGACAAACTAAAAGAAAATATGAAAACAATCAACTTAATGAAATAGAAAAAGATTTCCAAAAAAGTAACACCCGAAATTTTTACAAAACATTTAAAACTAAATTAACAGACTATCAACCCCAAAGTCTTTGCTTCCAAAAGGAAAACGGACAATTAGCTCTAAATAACCAAGACAATTGCAAAGAACTTGCGAAATATTTTGAACAAATACGAAACTCTCCTGAGTCCTTAAACAGATTTCCAACACTAAATCCTAAACAAACAAATCCAGATTCATTACCACCGAATGAAGATGAAATTATTAGGCAAATCAGCGACTTAAGAATAACAAAGCTTCTGGTGAAGATGGAATCACTGCTGAAGTTTTGAAATCCGCTGGTCCAGGTACAATCAAGGAAATAACCAAAATTCTACAAAAAGTTTGGTGAACCGAACGGATTCCGAAAGATTGGAAAGATGCTCTAATCCATCCACTACACAAGAAAGGAAATAGAACGGATGTAAATAACTACAGAGGGTTATCTCTTCTTCCAGTTTGTTACAAGATTCTGTCTTAATGCCTACTAGACAGAGCACAGGGACAGAAACCTAAAATTGGTGAATATCAAGCAAGTTTTCGACCGGGCAGATCCTGCCCTGAACAGATCCTGAACATAAAGTTGATCCTAAGACATCAAAAACTGTACAATAAAAATCTCGTCTGTATATTTGTGGATTTCAAAAAAGCATATGATTCTATTAACTGCGAATCTTTATAGCGAATATTGAAAGAACAAGGCTTAGATGTGAAAATGCTCGCAATTATTAAAGCAACATTAACTAACACAATATCAAAAGTTAAATTCATGGGTGACATCTCAGAGCCCTTCGAAATTAAAACTGGAGTGAGACAACTCTCGCCACTCTTATTTAACTGTGTTCCAGAAAAAGTAATGCAGGAGTGGTGTGAAAAACAGTCGGCCTTGAATATTGACCAGCCCATTAAACTGGGGAGAACCAACATCAAAATTGATTGTTTGGCGTTTGCTGATGATCTAGTAATTTTGGCTCAAGATGTATTAACGGCACACAAACAGATTGAAATCCTAAAAGAAATAGCAGAAAAGGTAGGACTCCAAATTTCCTCTGAAAAGACCTAATACATGACCTGCAAACTTAGACCAACATTTCTAAAAATAAAATATGGTAACATCAGACGAGTCTCTCAATTCAAATATTTGGATGAAATAATCATGGAAAACGGGTTAGAAAAAGCGGCCAATAAGGGTAGATATAAAAAAAAATGGAAACGACATTGAGACTTACACAAAATATTTACAACAAAAAAAGCATATCTAGAAACACAAAACTGAGATATTACAACACAGTTATTAAGCCAGAATGTCTATATGGGACAGAAACGCTCATTTTGAATAGAAAGAGAGACATTGAAAAGAAGAAAAGAAAAGTCATAAGAAAAATCCTGGGCCCCAAACAAATAAGTAGCACAACATACCGACTTGAGACTGAGAAAACCAAAAAATCAAATAATACACAGATATACATTGCGATATGAGAAAAAGAAGACTTACGTTTTAGGGAAACATAAAACAGATGAATCCGAGTAGGCTAACTAGACAAATAGTCGAATTTTATGAAAATAGGAGTAGAGCTAAAGTAGAAATAATTAAATGGATTGCTGCAATTAAAGAGAACCTAAGATCAGCAAATATTACACAAAGTGAAATTCAGGATAGAGGCTGTTTCAGACACAAGGTTAACGTTTGGAAGGTTGGCCAGAGGGAAAATGTAAGACGACTGGAACAACTTGCTCTGACGAAAGGAAAAAAGCTCATAGCGAAAGAATGAAATTAGTATGGGCGCAAAGGAAGGCTAACAACAGTCAACAAACAAACGCCTCTAATTGTACTTCACGTCGTCCACCAGGGCCCATACGTGAATAATAATAATAATAAAATAGGTTTGTAAAATTGAATCTATTTTTAAAGTGTTGTGAGGCACCATCTGTGATGTAGATAATTTTCGATACAATATCATTTTCAAATGATCAAGCCAGGCCACGATTTACAACTTTCTGTTGGCGAAGTCTTTGAAATCGTTAAATGACATGTCGATGTTGGATTAGGACACATAATATTGCGAAGGCAATCTTTGTATTATGAAAGTTACATGGCCGTTCCAGCGGTAAGATTGGCAATGTCTCCTCCATTCAACATCAGCTTGTTATTTTGATGCTAAATACAAACACACCCAAATGTGTTCCAGAATCGCTGGCGAGAATACATACAGGGTCTTAGGGTAAAAAATGTTGTTAGGCCTACCTGAACATTAGTATATTCATCTTTAATCTTCTGATAAAGTTCGTCAATTTTGCATATTAGAAGTTGTTTTTGGATGTGTGTTCTTTTTCCATCATATTATTTCAGGGATACAAAATCTTTTTACCAGCCATAATGCGACTAATGTCTTCTCGGGGATAAAAAAAGTTCACCAAGTTCTATGCATAGACGGATGCTTTGCGGCCACCTCGTCGATTAGGAGATCATAAAATGCCGAACTGATCTACTAATTGTTTTGCTTTTCTGGATTGTCGTCTGGAAGTTTTAAATTCTTCTGCAAGTTTATTTTCACTCCCAGATTTAGGTGCTATAGTAGGTATCATTGTCGTCATAGAAGTAAATGTGGACGGATCATTAAATTTCTCCTTCAACTGCTTCAAAATGTGTTGGTCTTGGTCAGCTTGAGTCGAACTATGTTGATACTTTTCTTCGGGTTTTGTGGAGTTTTTGGAGTTTTGTCGAGTTTCAACTGATGATTGACTACTTTTAACTATCGAAGGTGTTTCAACTGACATTCGTTTCTTGCAGGATACACACATACACATTTGAGGAAAAACTCCATTTTTCAGTTCAATTTTTAGAAACTTTTCTTATATCTTTAAAATTTTGGTGAGCTGATAAATTAAATTGATTGAAGCACCGATCACCGTAGGGAGCCATAATAAATCAATGAAAATAATAAAACATATTAACGAACGTAACTTACTAATAGATTAGAACAACCAAAAAAATAACGGAAAACAAGCGTGGCTTAGCGTCATACTTCCAGCTCTTTCTATTATATAACTTTGATTCGTTTTGATAAAATGATTCTTTTCGCAACTAAAAGATGGCGTTATTATTCGTTTTTCGTCGTCACAATATGAGAAAAAAAAAGGTAAAATATTGTTTTATTTTGACATTACTTTTTTCACATATTTTTGTTCAAAACAATACATTTTATTTTAAATTTAGGTATTAAATAACCTTATAATGACACAAATAGCTAAAACAATAATACATAATCAATATTATTGAAATATAACTCCGAGACTAATTTATGCAATTTTTATGGTAAAATTTATAAATGTTAAGGTTTATTTTGCAGTAAAAAAATTGATATTAAAATGGTCAGTTTAGCCTGGAAAAAAAATCAAATTTCGAATCTGATTTGAAAATAAAAAATAACTGCTTTTTTATACAGGAAATAAATTTTCTGTACAAAACGCTACATTTATTACTTTGTTATAATTTACTTCAATATAAAAATAAAATTCCAAAGAAACCCTTCGGTCAATCAGGTGACTTTTGGCTTTTGACTTTTGAACTTTTTTTTTCGTTGTCCGCTCCACGTGAAATACCTCATTAGTGAAAAACCAAAAAAAGTTAGCGTTAATGAATTAAAATGTAATAAATATTATAACTATTTTATTAGACACACATTCATACTTGTTTCAAAGAACTTCAAGCGCTTTGGGTGGTAAAAAAATTAAAAGGAAATTTTTCAAATACTGATATTCTAAAAATTTAAACATAATGTTTCCAAAAGTAAAAAACAAACTACTAGTAAATATATAAAAATAAGAAACATAATAAAATATATATATTAAAGAACACGGACTTTATCAATTTACACCCACCATGTACAAATGTTTTCAACAATCATAGTTTTGAGATATTGGCACATTTATTTCAAATCACACTACTTTCATTTTGACAATGGAAAGTTGGATAATAACGAAATTTAATCGTGAACGCACATCATAAACCAACATGTAAACTTGGCATGCTTATAGCTCGGGCTGTTCATGGAAACCGACGGCCCCCCAATTAAATATATGAATCTTATACACGCATTTATAAAATTAGAATGCACCAGCTGAAGAACACGTACACTGGATTTTCAATAACTAGAGATAGCATCGCATTTTCTACTACAATCATTAACTTTAGTTTAATTATGCTTACGTATCGTAAAAAATTGGGAACGAAATAATATTTGGAATGTACGAAACTGCAGAGACTGAGGCTGGGGATAGATTATCAGACTTATAAGGTTAACAGATTGATATATCGATGACGAAGTGATTTGATGTCCTTCTAACCGTCCAGCCACATCATTAATCAGACATTCAACGTCAATTTACAGAGAGAAAGGGGTCATCGGGGGTGAAATCTGGACGAGTGGAAGGTTTCACTAAAATTCCAGTGTCAGTTTAATACTTACAGACACTTATAGAGCAGTAAAAGAACTATATAATCTACTACATTTTGAAGTTTCATCCTTCATATCAACATATGTGAAGTTTCAAGTCGAACTGTCAATTCGATCAGTATATTTGTAAAAGTGTTATTTTTTAAAATGGAAAATATTGAAAATCGTGCTGTGATTAAATGCTTTGTAAAAAAAAGGTTTAAAGACAATGGAAAGTCAAAGTGAAATGGTAAATGTTTTAGGGGTGTCTACCCCTTCCCAAATAATGGTTTGTAAGTGGGCAGGTGAGTTTCAATGTGGTCGTACAAGCCTGGATGATGATCCTTGTTCTGGACGTCCAATAAATGCAACTACTAAACAAATAATTAATTCTATACATGATATGGTTATGGATCGCAGACAATAGACTTTGAGTGAAATTGATAAGATCATGGACATGTCAACTGAACGGGTGTTTCATATTTTGAAAAAGGAATTGGGCTTAAGAAAGCTATGTACAAGATGGGTGCCGCATTTGTTAAATTCTGATCAAAAACGACTTCGAGTAAAACTGTCTAACCAACATTTGGGTCTTTTTCAGCAGAATAAAATAGATATGAAATGTCGTTTTGTAACTATGGGTGAGACTGAAACTGCAACCGCAGAGTGGACTGAGCTCGGCCGTTCAGCTCCGACGCAGCCAAAGTGGCCAAAATGTTGGTCCAATTATTTTATTTATGACACATGCTTTCAGGAAACTAGGACGATTGCTGGAATATTAACAAACATCAATAATCAGTTGTTTCACAATCATGTCATCTCCAAATATTCTTTGACCATCCACCAGAACATTCTTTGACAACCAGAATAGCCAGATTTAACAGCATGTAATATATATTCATGGAATTATTTAAAGAACAAGGTCTACGTTGATCTCAATAAATATTATTTGAGTGAAACTCCAAATTAATAAGAAATAACACGAATTCCAGTAGAAATATTATAAAGAGACATAGATCACTCTTCAAATATTATCCATAAAAAATAAAATATATTTTTTGTTCAGCAACTTAGTATATTTATGATTTTTAAATGAAGTATTTTGATTTGAAACTCTATCGCGCTCTGTATTAAAAATTATCATGAATTATATTTAGAAAAATTACCTTATCCTGGAATGTCAAATATTGATATTAAATATTAAGTTTAAATTCTAATGTTTTTCCGTAAACTGATAAAATGCTTGTGCATTCCTCACAATCCAAATAGGACTATAAATACAGAGGACCATAAGACATCAAAAAATTCACATATTAGCTGTCACGGGAAAGTCAGTTACTAGTGTTCGAGTCCAGTGTACCAGTACCTCCGAGAATCATGTCTCCGTTACCCATTTCAAAGACAAGTGCGTTACGATTCAAACAGTCCATTATTGTCAGTTGACCATAACGATTAAAGACGTTTAAAGACTCACAAAGACCACACGAAGACTCAACAGAATTACCCTTTTGTTGTTTTGTTAGAAACTACTTTTATTTTTGTAACAGTTATTTTTCATAAAGTAGAACTTACTGTATATATTTAACCCTTATCTGGTTTTCAGTGTCTGACAGACATCTACGATAATTTTAATTATTGTGTTGGTAACACTGTTTGGCCAACCTGACCTAGCGTCTCAGTACCTTTCCATTACCTATTGAGGCGTATCACCGTGCTCTTGTTTGGTCATTTTACCTTTGTTTCGATTGGTTTTTATTCAATTATTTGAAACTCACAGTGTCTCACTGACACGGATGCTCCATACGAGGTATATATTTAGGTGCCCACCAGACCCGGAAGCACAGAGTTCACCACATCAACTTTTTTTTTTGGTTCGTATAATCTTTTTAGTAGGCTTTTATTATTGGTAATGCTTATTTTATAAATAAATTTTAATTTTTATAGGAGCCATGGATGAACCTGGGCCCATTAAACGAGTTCGTTTTGATGACCCAGAACTTGAAAATATAATTTTTGACGATAAACTTTCTGATGGGGACCTTTCAATTGACGATTCAGATGAAGATCCCGATTTTCAACCCCTTGACACAGAGGAGGTAATGAACGAAATATATTCCGAGAAAAGTGGCTCTGATGTTTCAGATGATGATTCTGTTGGATCTGATGTTACGAGAGTTGTTGTACAACCACCCTCTGCACAATCACCTCCCCCTCCTCAATAGCAACAACCAGTAGGTCAACTTTACCATGGGAAAAGAAATTGTTATACGTGGAGCAAGACTCCTCCTCCCCTGAACAGGAGAACTTTGAGTCATAATGTAGTTAAAAAACTCCCTGGTGCGCTGAACCCCGTGCGTTTATTAGGGGACAGTCCTAAACTTGAAGATATTTTCTTATTGTTCATAAATAAAAACATGTTGGATGAAATCATTCTACGAACAAACCAAAAAATGCGGAGTGTAAAAGAGTCATTGCCACAAAAAACCGTTATCGTTGTAGAGATACCGATACTATTGAAATGAAAGCATTTATTGGTTTGTGTTTATTGACATCAATATTCAAATCAAATAATGAAGCCGTGTCGTCCTTCTTCAAAAGTGACGAGACAGGGCGGTCAATTTTCCGCACAACTATGGCTAAAAGAAGGTTTGAAGTACTTCTTCAAACTCTTCGGTTTAATGATAACACTACGAGAACAGAAAGAAAAAAACTGATGTCCTTGCAGCCATCTCTTTCATTTTTAACAAGTTTGTAAGAACTGTAAAGAGCTGTATTGTTTAGGGGAGTACATTTTCATTGATGAAATGCTTATCCCCTTTCGAGGCTGGTGTAAATTTAGGATGTAGATGCCCAACAAACCTAACAAATATGGCATCAAAGTAATGGCACTGACAGATGGTCGAACGAGTTATTTTTATGACGCATATGTGTATACCGGAAGAGGTGCTGATGGCGAAGGGCTAACTGTTGAAGAAAAAAAAATGTTGATACCAACTCAGTCTATGCTGAAGCTTACAAAATGCATTTAAAACTCAAATAGAAATGTCACTGCCGCAACTACTTTTTATAAGTTGAGCTTGTTAAGAATTGAAGAAGAGAAAAATAACCTACGTCGGGACAATGAAAAAAAAAAAGATAAATTCCAGAAAAATTTTTGCCACCGCCTCCTCCATCAAAAAGAAAAAGTAGTAAGAAGGGAACCTTATATTGATTTGACTAGAATAATAATTTTACCCTCATTAGCCATGTGCCGAAAAAAGAAAAATATGTGAGTTTGATTTCTTCAATGCACCATGAAGTTTCTGAAATTACAAATAAACGAGGCAATAGTTTACAAGAAATTGTAGACTTTTACAACAATACGAAAGGTGGGGTCGATTCAATGGACCAAAAATGTGTCACCTATAGCTGTAACAGAAAATGTTATAGATGGCCTCTTGCTATATTTTTCCAAATAGTCAACATTGGTATAGCCAACAGCTATATTTTATACAATTGTTGCAAAAATGCCGAACATATAAAGAGATTTGATTTTATAAAACAAACTGCTTTGACACTGATAAGACCGGAGGTGATACGCCGAGAATCTTCCCCGTATCTAAATAATAATCTGAAACAAGTCATAAAAACTTGCATTGTTCCAAAAGGGCCGACTACTGTAAGAATTATTCCAGAAATGAGTGAGAAACTAGACAGGACAAAAAATGCTCATTGTGTCCGTACACAGCGAACCGCGTCACAGCTTATATGTGTATAAAATGTCAAAAACCAATTTGTCTACAACAATGCCCAAAAAAATTTGTAATACTTGTATTTTTGCTTTGCCAACTCCCTAATTTTTGTGACATTTTATATATTTTTTTCACAAATTAGTGAATAGTTTTTTACTTTACATGTGTTTTTAGCCTGGTAGGCCTTCGTTTTTCTTGTAATAAAACAAAATAAATATTTTTAATCGACAAGGGTATTTTTTCACTACGCCGCACAGTGGCATTTTTTAGCAATTTAAGCGATATAAATTAAAAATGTTTTTTAAAACAAAATTTTAATATTTTTTTATTTTGAAAAATTCTTTAATATTGTAATAATGATTAATGTTTGCTAATTAATCACCTATAGACATATTTATTTTACAATTTATACAAACTTAAATTAAAATAAATATAAATAAATCGGTGAAATAAATACCCAGTCCTTTTCTAAGTTTTTACAACAATAGACAATGACCTAAATTTTGTAATACGTATTATTATACTTCTATACTATTACACTGCTTTAATATTTACTTTTTAATTATTTAAATATTTAGGAATATATTTTAAAAACATTTTTGAGAAAAAAAAAGAACTTTCAGATAGTAATATGTATTAAGTATTTCTAGTCAGTTTAAAAGTAAAAATATTTACATTCTATAGTAAAAAACATATGTACATTAAGGACTTTAACATTTTAAAAAATTCGTCAATATGAAATTCATTAAATAATATTTGGGAAAATTCCCACAAAAATTCCACTTAGTTTATATTTGGATGTTGGAAAGACAATTTTTAAAAGAAAATGAACTAGAAGTAACTATTTTTTAAATCTTATCCATCAGGGAAATTTCAATTGTCTTTCGAAAAGTTGTTATACATACAAGGTCAAGAAGGTTTATAATTTTAAGATCTGTAGTCTGATAACATTTTTTTTAAATTAAAATTTATGAAATATGTATGTATGTACCACCTAATGTGTTTTTCGTTTTTCCCAAATATTTTATTCTGAGCTACTATTGTATTTTTGTTCCATTTAAAATCCTCACCTAATAACTTTGACACACATGCTCTAACACTACCTTATTTTTCCTATTTTGATCGCGTTCTGTGACCCATACTTCATACAATTCTCTATTTTGTATTGACAACATGTCTAAATAAAAAGTAGTTTTTAGAAACAAGGTATTTTAAAACGCCTTTAAAAATTAAAAATACATTTTTAGCTTTATGATAAAATATTTAGAACGATAGGTGCGAACTAAAATGTATATGTATGTTATATCAACTTCTCGACTTCTAGGCCACCTCTAGCTACTACGCGACGCCAACCAGTACGCAATCTTCAAGGTTTTCCTAGTAACAAGATACCCTTAATCTGCAATTCTCGCGAAACCTGACAAACCTAAGCAATATCAACATTAGATCATCCTCCGGAACAGCTACGCAAGCGATTACATCAGCCAAAGAAACTATCTGGAAGACTTCAACAAGGTTAAGCGTCCGTGACCAATTCTGCCCATACAGCACCTCCGGGACCTAAAAGAAATCCCAGGACTCATATTATTATTCTACGTCTTGCTATGTCAGTTTAAAGGAAGAATTTTTTTACTGTTCTGGAGATATGAAAAACCACCCCTTTCAACCGCCAAGGGTTGATTTTATTATTATTTTTTAAACAGAAGCTTTTTATTTTTTGATAGCTTACTTATCGTAAAAACCACAAGGCTCTACCTTTTATCGTTCTCGGGATATGAAAACCCACCCCTTTCAACCCCCCAGGGTTTTTTTTTTATAAGAAATACAACTACAAAGGTAAACTTAAAATGCAAAAATTTCCAACTACAAAAACTCCATTTTAAACAAAATCAAACATAGTCATTTAGATGGCACCCTTCTCCGCCCCCCGACCCCCCTTAAAGAGGGGAAGCTGTACATTTTGTAATGTTACATTATTATATCACTGGTACTGTAAACGCATATCAAATTTAAAGCTGATTGGGTATCAAAAGCGAAAACTGTTTTGTCCCTAACATAAAAATAGACTAACAAAACAATAACGTGAAGCTAAATAAAACTTTGTAAAAATCATATTTTTAAAAGAGGCGGCTGGGGGTGCCTAAAGCACATATTTAGAAAAATAACCAAATTTTACGACAAAAAATACCTTAGCTTAATGTGGCATAAAGCGCAGGTTTGCGGAGCTTGTAAACTTTAAAATACACAATATTTTTGGAACAAATAACATAAATTTTTAAAATGTCCTTCTAAATGTCACAAAATTTATCAAAAACTATATAATCAACTTCGAAGTATTTATATAACTGCACTTTGGCGTTTTCATATCATTCAACCTGTCAGAACAATGACAGCTCAAAACAATGCACGTTCATCCCTAACCTGGTAGTAAACAACTTAAGCCGCTTATTAAATAGGTCTCGCCAAATTGACTTTCGTTCAAAATGTATTTTGTCTTTCTTTAAATAGTCTATGTTGTGATTTTAAGTGAATTTCTTGGATTTGTTGATAACATTTTTACGAATTTTTATCCCCTAAAATGGCTAAAAATGCCACCGTGCCGCCTGGTTATATTTATAGCATTTACGGGTATTTTTAGCGCATTTCATTACTGATCAAACGTAAAAAAATCCAAAGTTTAAAAGTTGGTATCTGACAGACACTGAAGTCGCCTAATGACAAAAAAGGCACCAGACCAGGTAAGGGTTAAATAAATTAGTTTCTAAAAACGAAACATCAAATTGTAAAAATATAATTCATGGATAGTAATATTTCGAAATCTCTATTTGTATGAACTCGTCGGTGCACAACACCCTTTTCTTTTCTCCAGAATAACCCTTTTATAATAATTTAGCGCCAGATACTGTGCCTGCAACATTATTTATGTTCGAAATTCAAACAAGAAAACCACTATAAATTGACCAAGTCGACTATTTTATTCAACTTATTGTTTAAATACACAAGGGAAAATTTCAAATAGTTTTATTGTGATTTATACGACACGCTTTTTCGGTCCGTTCTGTTTACTCGTTATATATTATTTAGGGCTAGTTTTAATATTTAACGATGCATCATTCATTGGGAATTTATCATGGGAAATTCAAACATAGATTGCAAACATTAATTATATACAACTTTAAAGATACTTTTCGAATGGTGTTATATAGAATGTGAAATATTATACGATCTTTTAAAAGGTAATAAAAATATTATAAGTAAAAGAAAAACATTCCTTTCTTACAGATAATGATAATTATCCTGCCCGTATAGAAGTTTACGACAGTTAAAAGATTAACTACTGAAAAAAACTTTGAAGTAGTATAACAGACATTAAGACAGTATTGCAATGTCTAGTAGACATGGAGATAGAATCTTGTAACAAACTGGGAGAAGATACATCCCTCTGTAGTTGTCTACATCCGTTCTATCTCCTTTCTTGTGTAGTGGATGGATTAGAGCATCTTCAGAAGTCCGTTCGGTTCGCTAAACTTATTCTAGAATTTTGATTATTTCCTTGATTGTACCTGGACCAGCGGATTTCCAAAGTTCAGCAGTAATTCCATCTTCACCAGAGGCTTTGTTATTTTTAAGTCACTTGATTTGCCTAATTATTTCATCTTCATTCGGTGGTAATGAATCTGGGTTTGTTTGTTTAGGGTTTAGTGTTGGTAATTTGTTTTGGCTCAGGACAGTTTAGTAGTTGTTCAAAATATTTCGCAAGTTCTTTGCAATTCTCTTGGTTATTTAGAGCTAATTGTCTATTTTTCTTTTGGAAGCTAAGACTTTGGGGTTGATAACCTGTTAATTTAGTTTTAAATGTTTTGTAAAAGTTTCGGGTGATATTTTTTTGGAAATATTTTTCTATTTCATTAAATTGATTGTTTTCATATTTTCTTTTAGTTTGTCTAATTAGCTTCGATATTTCTATTTCAAAAAGATGCTATAATTTATTTCGGTTTTTTGACTGTTCCAATCTTTGAATGCTTTACTTCGGCTTAATACTGCTTGCTCGCAAACTTCATCCCACCACGGACACACATTATTATGTTATAACAATTATTATAAAACCAAGTGTACAATCAGTGGCGGATTTACACATTTGCCGCCTGTAGGCTACTCAAATTTTGCCGCCCCCACCGAATTTTATAATTCGATACCCTAGTTCACAATCATATTAATAACATTTTTTTTAAATAAATAAACAAAGATTAATATCTAAACATTTCTAAAATTAATTTTCATCAAGTATCGGCTGCCTCAGTTAAATTTACATTTTTTTTTATCAATGAAATGGTAACTTTATGATTTGTGCACTATCGTCCTACTAGAGGATCTAGAGGATCGACGTGCCAGTTCCTAGATTATTTTTACAACCCAACGATTTAGTTAAGATTGCACAAGAAATAGTTTTTGAGTGTATTTCTGAGCTAACAACAGTTCAATCATGTACTACTAATAAGGCGGGGTAAGATATGCCTTAATACTACTTACATAATAATAAATATTTAGTAAACGTAAATAAATAATGTTTATTTCGCTAGTTTAAAAATAATATATTCAATTATCTGGTAACAGTCCAGCTGATGATGATGATAAAATTCAATTAATTAAGTTATGAAAGTTTTACAATACCTTTTTGCGCGATTTTCTATTTGCAAAATCATCAATTATATCGTCATATGAAATCTTGTTCATTAGTTCTGACTCTATGCACAAAAGAGCTTAGGCGTTTAACTTTTTTTGACTTGAGGTAGATCTTAGATAATTTTTCACCCTTTTTAAGCAAGAAAAGCTTTTCTCACGCCAACAATTTGTCGCTGGTATACATAGAGCCATGCGAACTGTTATATCCAAGGTTAGATAAACGTTTTGCAAATTTTGTTTTCGAATGAACGAAGATAGAATTTTCAATGATCTAAAATCTAGTTGGTGATCTAGAAGTTAGGTGGCATAGAAGATGTATGGATTCTTGAACTAAATCAGTCTCTAAATTATTAGGATACATTTCTTCCAAGAAAAGGGTTTTTTCCGTAAGGGTTGATGACGACAATTCACTCATTTTGGCCAGAAATAAAAACTTTTCATTAAACCTGTTGTAGGCCTCCTGCCGTTTTTAGCCCTGAAAGTATTACTCGCAGTTATTCTCATTTCTTCATCGGGTTTTTCTATTCTGTTGTCTTTTCTCATGTCTTTTGTATACTGCTTCGACACGCTTAATTCTATAGCCTTTTCTTTGAAATACTTAAAATTTTCTCGTTCAGCTACGAAAAACTGGCAAAGAGTTTCGTAAAGATCGGCAATAATGACCAAATCTACGGTAGAAGTCTAAATTTGAACATTTACTTTGTTTATTCTATCCAAAAAAACATTCTGCACAACAACCTCTAGTTTTTCTAAATTCAAAAGTATTTCCGTCGCTTCGTTTCGCATTACAGGCTTTTTGGTACACTCATCCTTGATTGATTCCAAAGTTTTAAGGACTTCGTGCCAAGAATCTCTCAAACTTTTACATGCGTCCTCTCTAGCTGACCAATGTGTCAGATTTACTCTCTTTAGCGTTTTCTCTTTTTCGATTTCAGTCATTAATTTTTGCCAGCCTTGTGTCGAACTTACAAAAAAACGTAGATTTCTCGAAGCAACATAAAGAAACGACAAACTACTGTGTAAGATTCAGCAGCCGCAGTTGCCTTAATAAACAAAAAACAAAAAAAAATAACAAACAAAACTTTTCGGTGTTGCCCGATTTCTGCAGTAGCTACTAAAACATATGTAATGGCAACACCGCATTTTTTTAACATAATTTGACAAATCTTAAAATCCGAAATAAAAAATGTTATATCACATTTCTTTATTGGAGTAGATGTTTTAGAACAATTAGCAATAACAAGTAAAATAATCTGCAGTCGGCATGAACTAGAAGAAGCTAACATAGCCAATAATAGGCCTTGGAAATTAAACAAAAATTGTGTTGTTTGAAAAGAGCCATCATTATTGTGCTTACATTTTGTTATCTGAAAGCTGTTCTATTTGAATGTGTATAAAAATAAATAACGTTTTAATTCAGTTGCTAAGATGAATCAGCTATTTAATCAAAAAGAGAAAGTTGAATTAATTTTTCCTCATGTTGGTGTCTACGCTATTCCGATCTCTTCCAAATCCGCAGTTTTTAAGAAATAAGTTAGTAAAACTAAAAAAAAACTGATAGTGTGTATACAAGAATCCGCAAACGGCGCAAAAATATTGTTACTGAAGAAAATATTCTTCTTTATTATGTGGAAAGTCATCACAAGTCAACGCACAAAATTGCTCAAGGGGTAGGTTGTTCTAAGTGAAAAATATGGGCCACTTTACAGGAGAACAATTATCATCCATACGAAATGAGAAGCGTACAGAAATTACAAGATGATGATTCTGACAGAAGACTCGCAATTTGCGACTGGGTTTTGAACAAGAAGCGTCAGCAACCCAATTTCGAGAAGCACATTTTTAATAGCGACGAAACAACTTTTTATTTAAATGGCATGGTTAATAGACAAAATTACAGATATTGGTCTAACAGTAATTCTTGTTGAGCTGAAGAAAGAAGAAATAATCCAAGAGTTAACGTATGTTGCGGACTCTATAAAAGTGATCGGACGTCTTCATAGAACAAAATTTAAATAGTGAACGTTATTGAGAAACAAACTTGAGTTGTTTATTGATGAACTACATTTAGCAGAAAGAAGGCTGTTCTACTTCTAACAGGATAGTGCACCATCTCTTAAACTAGTTTCTTTTAGCAAAAAAGTTGTGACATAACAATGTGACATAACATTTTTTATTTCGAATTCTATGATTTTTCAAATTAAGTTAAGAAAATACGGTGTTGTCATTAAAACATATTTTTTAGTAGTTACTGAATAAATCTGGCAACACCGGGAAGTATTATTTGTAATTTTTTTTTAGTCAAGTTATTTCAAAGCCTAATGGACGTTTTACACTTTTTACAGAAGTGTCTTGCCAAGATTTTCTAGGATTTCCTTTTGAAAATATCCAAGTTTCATCTAGAAAAACGACTTTACGATATTTTTTTCCTACATTTTCTACATAAATTCTCAAAAATGTTGTACGTTGTGCAGCAATAGTGGCTTTTTCAATCAAATATCTCCTGCTGTTATCCTTTTTGTATTTGAAACCAATAGATGGAAGAACGCTTTGCAAAGAACTATTGCTTATGGACATGACTGCTTTTCAGTTCATGATTTAAACTTGATAGCGTGATGTGCTTTTCTAAAAGAGGAAAAATAATAAATACATAATAATACTAATAGTTTAAATAAAAGCTCTTTAAAATAATGTTATCAATTTTGTAAATACTTACTCTCAAAATACATGCGATAAATAACATATCGTATTTCACATTTGCTGCTATCAGACAAATCTAGCCGGTCGCGTTGGTGCGGCGGTAAGAGCGCCTGCTTTGCCGAATCCACGCTGGAGCGCTAGCTGGTTCGATTCCAGCGCTCGGATGGTTATTTTTCTTTCTTCTGTCCGTTTATCTTTCCTAAATGTTCGTGATTGTTTCTAGGCAAGAGTGTAAAATCCGACTACGAATTACCCCTCAGTCACGCCAGTTAAAGGCTGGGTAAGGCCGGATGCCTTCTGAGAAGTGTTCTGCGTTGGTCACTCGCCAGTCGGTAGGTTTCCTGATAGACTTATGGGTAGGCACATAACCAAGGGTTTATAGCCCGAGGGGGGTGCTGGCCTGGGTTTGTCGGAAGCTGATGACCGTGGTTCGGAACCCACGTTAAGCTGTAGGTCCAGTCGCTAAATAGCCTAGTTGCTGATGCGCCTCTAACCCAAACACTTTACCTTACTTTACTTTAGACAAATCTAATATTTTTGTTTTTTTTTTCGGGGCCATGTCTTTTGTGGAGATTTTACTACGTTATTATTTTAAAGTAAATGCTTTCGGATTCTGATCACAGTACTGATGGATTGATGTCCTAATATATATTAATAATATATTTAGACAATGAAAACTGCAAGCTAAAAGTAAAAAATTAAAAATGCTATCAGGCCCAATGCACATAACAAAATTACAAAAATTTCTTTCATACATCTTAACCCATATTCATGGTATAACTTGCAATTTTAACATTTTATTTCGATTTCTGCAGTTGTTACTTTATATTTACTTCCTGAATTGCCGACAGCGGTATTAGGTGACCCGCATTAGGTTATTCTTTTTCAAAATAGTTCAACAAATTAATCACTAGCTGTTGAGACGGAGAGCTGAGTGGTTTGCCCTTCATTGCGATAAAAGTATAAACTATACAATATATAATAAAAATATCCTTATTTTATCACTTAAACTGTGGTATAAATGTTGAAAAACACTAATACGATACAACTTTTATAATCAAACAAACGACAGAAAACGTCAACAATCTTAGGATATATATATATATATATATATATATATATATATATATATATATATATATATATATATATATATATATATATATATATATATATATATATATATATATATATATATCTTATCTATGATATGAAGTGAATGGGAACTACACACGAAATTACACGATATAGCTAGGATAACCGGTTTTGTTGCTCTCTCTTTCTAACTTGTGTTAAATGCATAGATTATGTTTTTGAACTTACAGTAATAGTTCTTTGTCTAACACGTAGCAAATTTGAAATAAGGATTTCCTAGCTTTCAGCGTACTGGTCTGACGTAATCGGCAGGTTTCGTGAATCGGACTGTATATATATATATATATATATATATATATATATATATATATATATATATATATATATATATATATATATATATATATGAGAATAATATCATCTGCAAATCCATTATATTATTCTCATTGATATTATTCTCATTTCACAAGACCCAGAGGAGCTGCAAAGACGCATACAAGAACTGCAAAGGGCTGGCGAACCATTTGGCTTGAAAATAAACCTGAAAAAGAGTCAGGTTATGTTCAATAACTTCGCTCAGGACAGAAGAATTTCAGTTTTAGGAAGGGATTTAGAGATTGTGGACAGCTTTGTAAATCTTGGGCAGAGGATTTCCATGGAGGGGAATACCGCCCGGGAGGTGGAACGGCGTGTTAAATGTGGCTGGCAGGCATTTGGTAGGCTCAACATATTGTTTAAGAGCAGACTCCCACTTTGCCTGAAAAGAACAGTATTCGATCAGTGCGTTCTACCCGTTATGACATACGGAAGTGAAACCTGGACACTCACATCGCAATCAATTCAAAAACTTCGGGTGGCACAGAGGGGAATGGAAAGATGTATGCTTGGCATTACAAGACGAGACAGAAAGTCCTGCGCATGGATCAGGGAACAAACAAAAGTCTGTGACATCATTGGAAGAGTAAAACAGTTGAAATGGAGATGGGCAGGCCATATAGCGAGGCGATGGGACGACAGATGGACCAAGGCAATCCTGGAGTGGATACCGCTTGATCGCAAACGTCCGCGAAGAAGACCGAAAGCACGATGGACTGATGACATCGTTAAGTATATTGGACCCGAGTGGCAGAGGAAAGCCCAGGACCATGAAGGTTGGAAGCATGCTGAAGAGGCCTTCATCCTGCAGTGGATCGATACGGGCTGATGATGATGATGATATATATATATATATATATATATATATATATATATATATATATATATATATATATATATATATATATATATGTTAATTTTTATAAAGTATTTCGAGTTTTTATGATCTCCCGTTTCCTTACCCTGAATTAAGTAGAAATTTCCGTCTCATTAAAATAAAGTTTGAAATAATTTTGATGTTAACAATTTTTCTAGTATGTCTTAACTAAAACAAGCTAAGAACTGACCTGGTAATTCTGTATCGTATATAGATACAAATCCTTTTACTTTTGCATCATTGATTATGACTATTTTATTTTTTCTTAAATAATTATTTGCTTTAAGAGTAAGACTAATTTATCCTCTTAGATAAATATCATACATCACTGTGTAAATGTTAAGATTTCTTCACTACATGCTCTTAAATAAATAGAAAGGTAAATTAAATGTACTTCGCTTTTTTAAACTACAATGTTTGGACTTTTGCTTTATTAGAAAAATTAAATATCCAATTCAACATCGTCATCGAAAAATTATTTTAACACAAATTTGAGGGCCCGTCTTAAAATGTACGATGTGACAGCGAAAAGTGTCTTACTCAGCAAAATAATGGAATATGCACTAAACTTCAAGTATAAATTCTAAATTTCATTTTCTAACAAAAATGTGTGTGTTGTGCGATGTTCCGATTCTAATAGTTTTTAAGAAATCTATGATTTTGTGATTTTGTTAGATTTCCCGCAATTTTTCACCACTGTCAATTCTTCTACTGAAATATATATCGCACAAACTTTTTAGAATAAAGCAAGAAGACGAATAATCTGGCTTGAAAAAAATACGAGCGAGAGTTCTTTTGGAAAGAGGCGTTTTTGTTCCCGTCCTTTATTTATTATACAGTAGCAACCTACCAGCTCTGAAAGACACTGTAATAGCTAGATTTACTGACGATATTATTCTACTAACAGTGGACCGAAAAAAATGCAAAATCAAGCTTAAGGAACTGAAATCTATACATGTCAACTTTACCAACAAGAAAATAGCAGAGCAGTTCCCTCTAGATATAACTGGTACAAACCGTTCCATATGTGTTGAATACCAAATACCTCATCACGACTCTTGATGCAGAACTAAGGTGGAAAGAGCA
This sequence comes from Cosmopolites sordidus, assembly GCA_031761425.1. NCBI lineage: Eukaryota > Metazoa > Arthropoda > Insecta > Coleoptera > Curculionidae > Cosmopolites > Cosmopolites sordidus. Next base: position 452,134 of record JARFXV010001047.1, on the reverse strand, counting down.
TGGAAAAAAGAAAAAAGCTGAGCTTAATCTCAAATATAGAAAATACCATTGGCCTATAGGAAGAAATTCCAAGATAACCATAAATAATAAGATACCGATTTATAATCAAATCCTAAAACCAGTGTGGCTGTATGACATAAAAGTCATTGAAGAGAGTTGGCTGACCGCTTTGAAGGCAATACTAACAGTCGAGATTATTAACTGTTTCGAAAACTAGAAAAAAAACAACGTTGGTATACATGTAGAAGACAATTAAAATTTGTGTGAATGAATAAATACTTTGTGCTTTATTTTATGTAATATATAATAAATCACATTCCTTTTTGGATTACAGCATTACGTGCGGCCAGAGTATCTCAATTCCAAAATACTGAACGTAGCTAGACACCAATTCACTCTCGCATAAGAGCACTACTTTTCGTCAGATCACAAATCAGAATCAGAATCAGAATAATTTGTTATTTTTTTCTAATTTTCCTACATTAAAATATGAACATACAATCACTATGTAATTTTTATACCGTACATTAACGGTTTTCTCTTTATGGATAGAATTTTATGACCGGGCAAGCTCAATCCGTTTGCGCGGACAGCCATCCGCGCACCGATAGGACAAAGAAAGCCACCGAGATTTGTATCTAAATCTATGCATTGACACGTTCGAGAATTTTAACCTCGTGTCAAACACATGTTACGTTAGAAATATTAGCGATAGGGTTTGGTACGGTGTTGATCGACTTATCACGAAATGCCCCGAAGCGACGACCAACATTTTATATATGCACTGTTCAATAATTGGTGTCATACTTCGTATGCTGATATTCACGCCCTAACTAGTTCGAGATCACACAATATATATACCTGGTCTGATACAATTAAAAAAACAGGCTGCATTTTTTATATTAATTTCGCTTTTTCAAAATAAGCTCCTATTGTACTGTCTACCAGGTATGTTAATATGAAACCGGAATGTTTGTATAGAAAATACACGTTTATTGTATGAAAATGTTAAAAAACATCTTATTCGAAGTATTGCCCATCGCTAGCGTTACATTTTTCCCACCTGTCTGATAATTTGTGGTTGCCACGCCAAAAAAACCGTTACTCTTTTGAAGCAAACCAATAATCGAGTCATTTTCGTAAGAAGTGAAGCGCTGCTCATCAAGCGCGTGTCCCATCGATGCAAACAAGTAGTAATCGGACAGAGCCAAGTCTGATGAGCCGCATGCGAAAGTATTTCCCAACAAAATGCCTCAATCGTTTCCTTGAAACAGTATTAACGGTTTTAGCAGCATATAATAGATCACGCCCTTGTGATCCAACCAAACACAGAGCATTTTCTTCCGTCCATAGCGATTTAGTCTTGCAGTCGATGTCGATGGTTCGCGCGGAGTTACCCATGATCTTTTACGCTTAGGATTCTCAAAATATATCCACTTTTCATCGCCAGCCACAATTCGATGGAGAAATTACTTTCTTTTGTATCTAGCGAGCAGCATTTCGCAAGTGGTTTTTCGGTTTTCTTGCTGTCTTTCATTCAGTTCATGTGGAACCCATTTTCCCATCTTCTGGATCTTTCCTATGGCTTTAAAACATATAGAGACGGTTTCTCGCGTTTCATTTAATTAATCCGCGTGTTGTCGTTGCGTTTGAGCGTCATCCTCATACAACAATGCTTGCAATTCGCTGTCTTCAAACTTTTTCGGTGGTCGTCCACGTTCTCCGTTTCTCACATGAAATATGTGATCCCAAATTTCGTATCCATGATTTACGCTGACTTCCAACACTTCTCCTTTCTTGGTTTTTCCCCTGCATGGTTAGTTGCAGCTATATCTATTTTCGATCTCGCATCACGTGATCCATTTACTCAATCTTATGTCGTTTGATGGTTATTAGAATTCCTGTCCTATTTCATTTTTCTCAAGATTTTCATATTTGTTACCTTGTCCACTCATAGAATTTTAAGAATCATATATCTTAAATACCTCTAATTCCTTGATGTTGGACTTGCTGAGAGCCTACTTGCTCCATGCCTACATGCCGTAAAGCAGTACAGAGAAAACATATATATATATATATATATATATATATATATATATATATATATATATATATATATATATATGTATATATAAATATATATAAATATATATATATATATATATATATATATATATATATATATATATATATATATATATATATATATATATATATATATATTTATATATATTTATATATACATATATATATATATATATATATATATATATATATATATATATATATATATATATATATATATATATATGTATATATAAATATATATAAATATATATATATATATATATATATATATATATATATATATATATATATATATATATATATATATATATATATATGTAGTGTTGGATTTCCTTGGATTACGTCCAATGTGTTGGGTGTTGGCTGTGGATAAAGTCTCCATAGTCGCCCTGAAGAATCTAAAGATCGAGAGGCGAAACATATGCCATCCAGTTGAAGGGATGGGTGGGGCTGGCTCGTTCCCAGTCAAGCAACCAACAAAAATGTTCATATATATATATATATATATATATATATATATATATATATATATATATATATATATATATATATATATATATATATATGTGATGTGGCCCAGTTTATAGGCATTTAATCCCCACAGGCACAAAATCCTGATGGGTGATTTTAATGCTAGAATTGGAACAACAAGAACTGACGAAAATGCAACTGGCCCATCTGCAAAAGGTGAGCGAGACAATATAGGTGACAGGTTGGTTGATTTTGTTGAAGGCCAAGAACTATATATTATGAATTCGTTCTATAAGAAAAATATCACCAAAAAATGGACATGGAAAAGTCCATCTGGGCTCACAAGTGAAATTTACTACATCATGACCAACGATAAAACAATATTTACCAATTGTACTGTCCTTAACAGTTTGGAAGTGACCACCGAATGGTACGAGCAAAAGTTAGGATTAAGTGTCGAAGAGAACACGTAAGAATGGTAAGACTTTGGGAAAGTGCTTGCGGAAAGATCCGGAGGAAGTGGCACTATCAGTTCAATATGAATAAATCGCCAACAATGTGCTTCAAACTGCTGCTTTACCAGCACTAGCACCAGAAGAAAAATGTCTAAAACAGACAAAAATCTCCAGTGAGACCATTGATTTAATGAAGAAACGGCGGGCAATGAGAAATGCAGGTAATCCTTTCGCCAGGGTCGAGTACAATGAGCTGTGCAAAACTGTAAGAAAACGTATCAGAGAGAACACGCGCCGATTCAACATGTATCTAGTGCAAAAAACCCTGGAAGAAAACAAAGGACTTAACAAGGCTAAACAGAAGCTGAGAAACAAAAGAACGGCAAATATATATCTTAAGGTGTGAGGATGGCACAGTATGTAGGGCGAGTACGCAAATGTTAGAGATTGTTAGAAAATTTTATACCCAGTTATATGAAGATCAGAACCAATCAAAGACAACAATATCCACGGAAGAACAGATGCCAGATATTCTAGTAGAGGAAGTAACAAATGCTATAGAATTGAAGAAAAACGCAAGGCTTCAGGAAAGGACAGTGTAACTGTCGAAATGCTAAAAGCTGGTGGTCGGACGTTACATAAAATAATGGTAAAATTATACTCAAAATACCTCAAAGAACAAAAAGTACCTGACTTATGGCCAAATGCAGAATTAATCATTTTACATAAAAACGGAGCACAGGAAGATTTAAAGAACTACCGTCCAATAAGTCTCCTATCAGTAATGTACAAAGTTTTCACTAACATAATTTCTAAAAGAATATTTAAAAACTGAATGACGCACAACCAAGAGAACAAGCAGAATTCCGTACAATGGACCACATCCAGGTTGTACAGCAGGCCATAGAAAGGCATAACGAATACACCATGCCACTGTACTTGGCTTTTATCGACTACGAAAAAACATTTGACTCCATCTCAAAGCACGCAATAATGGATGCACTGTTTAGCCAAGGCGTAGATAAAGCATATGTAAACTTATTAGAATCCAAGCCAATTCACACTAATGATCTTGAAGTGGGAATTAATGTAGAACGAGGTGTACGGCAGGGTGACGCAATATCGCCTTTTCTTTTCTCCGCTGGCCTTGAAGAAGTATTCCGTAAAATGGATTAGGAACAGGATGGTGTACAGATCGACGGTGCAAACATAAACCATCTTAAATTTGCAAATGATATCGTTCTCCTTTCACAAGACCCAGAGGAGCTGCAAAGAAGTATACAAAAACTGCCGGCAAATCATTTGGTTGAAAATAAACCTGAAAAAGAGTCAGGTTATGTTCAATAACTTCGCTCAGGACAGAAAAAAATCAGTTTTAGGGAGGGATTTGGAGATTGCGAACCGCAGGAGGTGGAGCGGCGTGTTAAATGTGGCTGGCAGGCATTTGGCAGGCTCAAAATTGTGTTTAAGAGCAGACTCCCACTTTGCCTGAAAATAAAAGTCTTCGATCAGTGATCCGTTATGACATATGGAAATGAAATCTGGACACCCACATCGCAATCCATTCAAAAACTTCGGGTAGCACAGAGGGGAATGGAAAGATGTATGCTTGGCATTGCAAGACGAGACAGAAAGTCCTACGCATGGATCATGGAACAAACGAAAGACTATGACATCATTGAAAGAGTAAAGCAATTGAAATGGAGATGGGCAGGCCATATAGCCAGGCAATGGATACCGTTTGATCGCAAACGTCCGCGAAGGAGACCGAAAGCACGATGGATTGATAACATCGTTAAGTATATTGGACCAGAGTGGCAGTGGAAAGCCCAGGACCGTGAAAATTGAGAGCATGCTGAAGAGGACTTCATCCTGCAGTGGATAGACAAGGGTTGATGCTGATTTATTTATATACATATATATATATATATATATATATATATATATATATATATATATATATATATATATATATATACATATATACATATACATATATATATATATATATATATATATATATATATATATATATATATATATATATATATATATATATATATATACCTCCGCTATCCATTTCACAGTCGAATTCGCAACGTAGCAACGTTTTGCAAATAAAATATCTTTTCCATTTTACTCAAAAAAATAGGACACACTTTTGAACCAAGCCAATGTTTTCTAAAATTAAAATATCGAAAATATAAGTTTGCATGGATAGATATAACATCCGTTTAATGTCAACCCTCCCTTTGCATCCATGGCTGCAAAAGAAGATAATCTTATTACGACAAAATAGACTGTATTTTGACAAATTTGGAAGAATCGATGAGGTCTTAATGGTTTGAAATCCAAACTTACACCATGAACAATTTTCCCTTCTAAATATACAAGCCTAAAGTAACAATGATAAAAAATAATCGAGGAGAAATTTTTGGAGAGTGTTTCATTTTCGGGGCATTCTACAGTATCTTTCTTTCTGTAATATCACCGATTGTGATTGGAAGATTTATCTCTCTAGACATATCAACCAGATTTTAACCCATTGGGTTATCAATTTTGCAATATAATATGGTTGATATCAACTTAATTTCTAAGGTATTATTTAATTTATTAGAATAATCACCAATGCACTAACTTTTTAAATACAAACTCGCGAGTATCCCTCGTATTTCCAATTATATTTCTGATTACCGAGAAACATAATTTACAAGACCGATTGTATTCTGGTCTCATTTCTGTTCGAAGCTATTTGAAATGGTGTGCTAAAATTCGACTGGTTTGAGGGAAAACGTTAGCGAGCCATGACATTAGCCGTCCCGATTTTATCATGGGAAAAAACGACGAGGCAAAATCGACAAAAGCACAGTGAAAGTTGCATCATTTAACTGGTAAAAACGTAAACAAAACACCCTACGGCCCTGCGCTTTTATAGCCAAATTGGCCGATTACGGACCGATTGGAAAGATGTCCTTAAAAACGTTGTCTCGGGCTGTTTCGCACAGTTCACAGCGGTTTGAAATAACCATTTAAACGGACAATATCTAACTGTTATTTTTTCTATTATTTATTATATAATAATATATATATATATATATATATATATATATATATATATATATATATATATGTTTTGACGAATGTTTTCACGGGTGTGAAATGTAATGATAGTTTCTCGGGTATCCCGTGGTAGCTGAATGTCCACTGATGGACGGTTTCGCTGACGTTTCGATGGAATCTCATTCATCATTTTCAAAGCGTTTACTTGACGATATTTCGACGACAAATACCGTCGAGTAAACGCTTTGAAAATGATGGATGAGATTCCATCGAAAGGTCAGCGAAACCGTCAGCGAAACGTCAGCGAAAAATCTTCGAAAACATTCTTCGACGTCTTCGTGAAACAGGCACATTGAAACGAACTGAAGGGTCAGGAAGATCACTGACTGTAAGAACGGTACAATTGGAACAGAATGTGCTGGACATGATAGCGGAAGAGCCTGGTAGTTCTACGCGAAAAATTGCAAATACTTTGAATGTGAGTCACTGGACAGTTTGGACAATTCTTAAGGACAATTTGTGGTATCCATACCACATTCAACGCGTTTAGGCACTACTACCTGTTGATTTTCCTCCACGTATTGCATTATGTCAATGGATATTGCAAAAGTTACTTCGCATCCCTCTATTCCTGACACAAATTCTTTTCACCGATGAAGCCCTTTCTCAAAAAACGCAATAATAACAATTTTCATAATAACGATGTGTGGGCAGATGAAAATCCGCTTGAGGTATGCGAAGATAGTTTTCAATGAAAGAAGAATGAATTTCAGATCAATTGAAGATAGAATTTGAAGAATGTTTGGGTTGGAATTGTAGGGAACTATCTAATTGGACTGGTATTTCTACGACAAAGACTTACTGGCAAGTTGTATCGCAACTTTTTGGAAGCAACGCTGCCTGAGTTTCTGGAAGATGTACTATTGGCAACAAGGCATGAAATGTAGTTTATGCACGATGGTGCACCACCACATTTCAGTTGGATGATTTGCAAAATCGGATAATTGCTGGGTGTAACTCAATTAGAAACGACCCTGGTGTATTTGCAAGAGTTCGGCAGTCAATGACAAGAAGACTGAATGCTTGTATCAAGGCTGGAGGAAATCATTTCGAACATTTATTGTAGCTTGAGCAACTTTACACTTACTTTTTGTTTACACTTACAATAAAATGTTGTTAATATCGTAAATTTTATTCACCCTGTATCTTCGAAACAAAGGGGTTTTTCAAAAATCATCATACAACAAAATATTCTTAGAATAAGTCAAGGAATAACCCCTTTAATTTTTGCCGCATGTTTACCTAACACCCTGTATGTATATATACATATATATATATATATATATATATATATATATATATATATATATATATATATATATATATATATATATATATATATATATATATATATATATATATATATATATTAGAGAGGTGACAACAAAAAACCGAATTTATTTATATTTAATTTTATCTTTAGTGGATTATGTAATCTGCGTCGTTATCTAAGACCTTTTATCATCTTGCTGGTAGAATTTTAGTCCCCTGTTCATAAAATTTCGTCTCCTTTGAATATGTTTCTAGGTGAGCTCTAACATCAGCGGTATTTTTGAAATTTTTATTCCTTAGCGAATGTTTCATGGATCGGAACAAATGAAAATCGGATGGTGCTATATCCGGAGAATATGAGGGCTGTGGTAAAATCTCCTAGTTTAGTTTTTATTTTTTCTTGGGTTAATCTTGCTGCATGCGGCCAGGCATTATGGTGTTGCAATATTACTCCTCTTCTGTTGAACAAAGCTAGCCGTTTTACAAACAATTCGTTACGTAATCTATCCAATTGTTAGTAATACAATTCAGCCGTAACTGTTTCTCCCGGTTTCAATAGTTCAAAAAGAATTATGCCACCACAGTCCCACCAAACGCACAGTAACACTTACTTAAACTGAAGGATAGTTAGTTCTCGATTTGTTGAAGATGTCTTTGGACTGTTGACCAAGTAGCCTGAAGATTGTTTGCTATTTCCTGGATACTGAGTTTGGGGTCAGTCTCCACCAGTGGTTTTAAAGCGTCATTATCAAAGTCTACAGAGCGTCCACTTCGATAGCTATCAGATAAATCAAAAGTACTGTTGGAAAATTTTCTAAACCAGCGTTGGCACTTATTAACTTTCAATACGTCTCCATACACATCACAAATTTTCTTTGTTGCAACCGTTGCAGTAACACCCAATCGAAAATAAAACATCTAACAATGACATAAATGTTCTTCAGTTGGTTGATTGTTCGTCATTTTACACCGATGTAATAAAAACGTTTGAATTAAGTTATCACAAAGGTCAAGCCCACGTGTTGTAATATTCCGTAATAAAACACCTGTTTATACATTCACACTCTGAACTAGACTGAAGGTGACAGTCCACCTTAATGATGTTGAGGTTGGAATTAACATAGAGCGGGGTGTACGGCAGGGTGATGCAATATCACCTCTTCTTTTTTCAGGTGGCCCGGAAGAAGTATTCCATTCCGTAATCTGAATTGGGAGTATGATGGAATAAAGATCAATGGTGATTACTTAAACCATTTTAGAACAAGAGAAACTGCAAAGACACAAACAAGAGCTACGAAGGGCTGGAGAAGGATTTGGCTTGAAAATAAACCACAAGAAAAGTCAAGTCATGGTAATATATATATATATATATATATATATATATATATATATATATATATATATATATATATATATACATATATATATATATATATATATATATATATATATATATATATATATATATATATATATATCTTGGGCAGAGGATTTCAATGGATGCCATCCGGGAAGTGGGGCGACGCGTTTAATATGGCTGGCAGGCATTTGACAGGCTCAACATAGTGTGTAAGAACAAATTACCACTTTGCCTGAAAAGAAAAGTCTTGGATCAGTGTTACCTGCCAGGTATGACATATATAAGTAAAACGTGGACACTCACATCGTAGTCAATTCAAAAACTTAGGGTAGAACAGAGGGGAATGGAAAGATGTATGCGTGGCATTACTAGACGGGATAGAAAGACCTGGACATGGATCAGGAAAACAAACAAAAGTGAATAACATCATTAAAATCATCAGAATTTTATAGCTTTAGGCTACGGTATTATTTTAAAATTAAATGTAATATTTTTATAGCCATTCATTTCATACGTTTCAGCATAAATATAGCTTGTTACAAAAAAAACTTAGATATCATTGTCATCTAATGTAAAAGTAGATATTAAAAAACATTTCTAATTAATTTTTTCCACCATAAATATCTTTAAACCATTCGCGTCACTTTAAAAAATACATTATTAATTGTTTTATTAAATTAAATGTTCAAAATGTCCACCATTTGAGCCTATGTAAGCCTGAAAACATTCTAGGCCCTCACGTGGGTGCCGCACCTAAAGAAGGTAACCGGGAAAGCAAGAGCCATGGCTCGTCTGCTTTACCCCCTAATGAACGGCAAAAGTAAGCTCTCGCTGAACATCCGAATAACCCTGTATAAAATCATGGTCC